>CAWUFW010016776.1:0-292953 GCA_963921515.1 Calotriton arnoldi | reverse complement strand
TGCAATGGGCAACACATTTTCAAACACAATGCAACATTCAGCTCAATGTGAATTTCTAGTTAAATGCAATTAGTTACTTTATGGATTACTTTTCTAACCACAGGACTGGATCCTAGATTCAGTCCTGGTACATCTCCTGTAAACAGTTGAGTAAAAGCGTTTTGGTTACAGTCGTGATTTTTAAGGAATATTATTGTATTTTAAAAGTTGACACTTAGAAACTTTTTCTCATAGAATCACCAATGTTATCCTATGGAAGGAAATTCACTTAGCAGGTAAAAACTGTTATCGTTACGTTTTCTTACTCAGTGTTGGATCCTGGATCCAGCACTGGTGCATCTCCTGTAAACAGTTGAAAGAATGCGTTTAAGTCATACAGGTGATTTTTAAGGAATATTTGTAGTTTGTAAAAATCAACACTTTGAAACTTTTTCGCTGAAAACCAGACAATGGATTCCTATGGAAGAAAATATAAGTTACTGGTAAGTACGGTTAAAATTACTTTTCAGGGTCAGTGCTGGGCTAAAAGATGCAGCACTGGGTTCTCTCCTGATAACAGGTGAGTAAATTGGTATTCGTACTTTGGTTGATTTTAGAGGAATATTATAAAGTTCCAAAACTCCACACTTAGAAGAATTTCCAAGTGAAACCAGTCAATGTTAGCCTATGAAGGAAATTCAAGTTACCGGTAAGTACGGTTAAAATTACTTTTCAGGACCAGTACTGGGCTGAAAGATGCAGCACTGAGGTCTCTCCTGATAACAGGTGAGTAAATCAGAATTCGGATTTCGGCTGATTTTAGAGGAATATTTGTATGTTTCAAAAATCAACACTTAGAAACTTTTTCAGCAAAAAGCAGGCAATGATATCCTATGGAAGGAAATTCAAGTTACTGGTAAGTACGGTTAAAATTACTTTTGAGGATCAGTACTGGGCTGAAAGATGCAGCACTGAGGTCTCTCCTGATAACAGGTGAGTAAATCGGAATTCGTATTTCGGCTGATTTTAGAGGAATATTTTAAAGTTCCAAAACTCCACACTTAGAAGAATTTCCAAGTGAAACCAGTCAATGTTAGCCTATGGAAGGAAATTCAAGTTACTGGTAAGTACGGTTAAAATTACTTTTCAGGACCAGTACTGGGCTGAAAGATACAGCACTGAGGTCTCTCCTTATAACAGGTGAGTAAATCGGAATTCGTATTTCGGCTGATTTTAGAGGAATATTTGTATGTTTCAAAAATCAACACTTAGAAGAATTTCCAAGTGAAACCAGTCAATGTTAGCCTATGAAGGAAATTCAAGTTACTGGTAAGTACGGTTAAAATTACTTTTCAGGATTAGTACTGGGCTGAAAGATGCAGCACTGAGGTCTCTCCTGATAACAGGTGAGTAAATCGGAATTCGTATTTCGGCTGATTTTAGAGGAATATTTTAAAGTTCCAAAACTCCACACTTAGAAGAATTTCCAAGTGAAACCAGTCAATGTTAGCCTATGGAAGGAAATTCAAGTTACTGGTAAGTACGGTTAAAATTACTTTTCAGGACCAGTACTGGGCTGAAAGATACAGCACTGAGGTCTCTCCTGATAACAGGTGAGTAAATCGGAATTCGTATTTCGGATGATTTTAGAAGAATATTTGCACAATGGTGAAGGGAGGGGGCGGGGCCTGAGGTGACATCTGTGCAAACGCGCCCCGTGGCGCGTTTTAAGTTGGGGGATTAAGTCCCCTTGAATCCTGAGGGTCCCTAGGGGCCAACTAGCCCACCAGGAACCTCCAATATGCGCCAGGGGGCTGCGTTGCAGAGACGTGTAGAGAGGCCACACCCCTTTTACACCTCTCTGCAACGCAGCTCTGTGGCGCTTTCTGGATGTACCTGTTGGGCTAGTTGGCCCCCAGGGACCCTCAGGATTGAAGGGGATTTAATTCCCCATCTTAAAACGCGCCACGGGGCCTGTTTGCACACATGTCACCTGAAGCCCCGCCCCTCCCTTCACCACTGTGCAAACGCGCCCCGTGGCGCGTTTTAAGTTGGGGATTAAGTCCCCTTGAATCCTGAGGGTCCCCGGAGTCCAACTAGCCCACCATATACCTCCAAAAGCGCCACAGAGCTGCGTTGCAGAGAGGTGTAAAAGGGGTGTGGCCTCTCTACACGTCTCTGCAACGCAGCCCCCTGGCGCATATTGGAGGTTCCTGGTGGGCTAGTTGGCCCCCAGGGACCCCCAGTATTCAAGGGGAATTCGTTCCCCCTCTGCAAAAGCGCCAGGGGGCGCGTTTGCAGAGTGGTGAAGGAAGGGGGCGGGGCCTGTGGGCCCGATCGTTTTTTTTTGTTGTTTTTTTGTCCCCTGAAGGGGGGCTGTGTGGCCCCCCTTCCTTTTTCCTGTTTTTGGGCCCTGGGGACCCCATCCCCCAGGGCCTTACCACTTTTTTTAAATTTAATTAAAAAAAAAAACGGGAAGGGGGCCGCGTGGCCCCCCTTCCCTGGGCCTGTATTGGCCCCGGGGACCCCATCCCCCGGGGCATGGCCTTTTTTTTTTTTCTTGGGAGGGGGGCTGCGTGGCCCCCCTCCTCAGGCCATTTAAGGCCCCGGGGACCCCATCCCCCGGGGCCGGCCTTTCCATTTTTTTTTTTTTTTTTTTTTTTTTCTTTTTTGGGGAGGGGGGCCGCGTGGCCCCCCTCCTGGGCCACTACTTGCCCCGGGGACCCCATCCCCCGGGGCTGGCCCTCTCCGTTGGGGACTGTGGGGGGGTCCCCAATCCCCCCACAGTCCCGCCGGCTCCCCACGTCCCTTGGGAGCCGGCATTGCTTTTCCACATGGGGAGCAGCTGACATGCTGCTCCCCATGTGGAAAAGCAATGTGCTTTGGATATTGGAAGAGAGAGCAGGTTTCCCTGCTCTCTCTTCCAATATCCAAAGCAGTTTGCTATGGCAGGACGGGAGCCGCGAGGCTCCCGTCCTGCCATAGCAAACTACAGTGTCCCGGGGGTAGGCACCCCAGGACACTGCAGGAGCCGGCCCTGGGGGGTGGCGGTCCCCAGGGCCATCAAGGGCTCCAGGAGGGGGGCCGCGCGGCCCCCCTCCCTACATCAGCACAGTCCCGGGGAGGTGGTGGTCCCCGGGGCTTCGGGGGTCCAAAACGGACCCCCATTTTAATTTGTTAGTGCCCCGGGGAGGTGGCGGTCCCCGGGGCGTGTGGGGGGGGCTGGAGCCCCCCCACACAGGTTCTTCAATTAATAAAAAAAAGCCCCGGGGAGGTGGTGGTCCCCGGGGCTGCGGGAGGGCTCAGAGCCCTCCCGCACCATTTTTTAAAAAAAGCCCCGGGGGTGGCGGTCCCCGGGGCTTGGGGGGCCCTTTGAGGCCCCCCACACATAAAATTAAACCCCCCACCATGCCCCCGGGACTTGGGCCACCCGGGGGCAAAATACAATCGAAGCGCGGGAGACCGCGCTTCGATTTATTTTTTTTTCGGCAGGATTCGCGCACCCTGAGCGCATCCTGCCGATTTTTAAAAAAATTATTTTTTTTTTTTTGTTGCCCAGGGGGTCCTTGTGGGACCCCCTGAGCAAACCTAGGGGGTCAGGGTGTTTCTACCCTGCCCCCTTTGTGCGCTTTGCGCACTTGTTTCTGTCCCTCGGTTCTACCGAGGGACAAAATGGCTGCCAACATTTCCTGAATCGGAATGTTGACAGCCAGCTGACAGCCAATTAACATGCAGCTCGTGATCGGGACTGTGCGCGCAGGGTGCGCTGAGGGTACGCGGACCCTACTCGGCCATAGATATCACTATCTTTTTACTTTTGATTTTCTCAGCAACTACTGAACGGATTTACACCATTTAACAAAAAGGGTTCTTTCTGAACCAAGAACTACCTCTTTGCCAAATTTGGTGTAATTCCGTTCAGCAGTTCGGGCTGTAGCCGTGTCTAAAGTTTCCTATGGAAAATTGCATGGGGAAAACGGGTTTTGGGACCCCCCTTTTTTCTCGGCCCCCGCTTGACGAATCTCCCCGAGACTTTCAGGGTAGGAGCGGACCGGAGCGCCCCACAAAGTTTGAAAATTTTGCGAAGATACATCAACCGGCAAGAGAGTTATTTCAAATAGAATGTCGCGGATTTCCTATGGATAATAGGTTGTAACTATAACTATCTACTGGCGACCGCCAGTAGATAATATATATATATATATATATATATATATATATATATATATATATATATATTCAACCAAAGATGCCCAAAGCATTAAGACGCACTCTGCAGCAGATCGTAATTTATTGGCAAAACCGGCATAGTCACACAGCTTAATTTGTCATGCCTTATGCGTTTCAGACCTCCTGGTCCTTGGTCACAGGCTGGGATTCAACTTTGCAGTGCCACGTGATTAGCTTCTTTTTGTTACCTCCCAGTGGGGCCTCACAGGTGAGTACAATTAGTATTGCATTGTGGGACATGTAGTATTTCCCCTTTATTTTGAAGCCTTACTCTGTTCTGCGCAGTTGCTCCCAAAGTGTAATTTATTGTTCTTAGCTAATCACGTGGCACTGCAAAGTTGAATCCCTGCCTGTGGCCAAGGACCAGGAGGTCTGAAACACGTAAGGCATGACAAATTAAGCTGTGTGACTATGCCGGTTTTGCCAATAAATTGTGATCTGCTGCAGAGTGCGTCTTAATGCTTTGGGCATCTTTGGTTGAAAATAAATGACACGGCCGTCCTGCCGTGAAGACAGCACCATCCCATTAACATGTGAAGAGCTGCAGGGGCATGGAACCTTCCGAGCCTCTTTGTCGGAGCAGCAGATGGGCAGGAAATAATTGTGGACTGGCGGTGACATGCAGAGGCCCACTGGAGGGCAGAGAACAATAAATTACACTTTGGGAGCAACTGCGCAGAACAGAGTAAGGCTTCAAAATAAAGGGGAAATACTACATGTCCCACAATGCAATACTAATAGTTGGCGTTGCAGCGCGCGCAATGTAAATTGTTTTATTTATTTATTTATTTCCTTAACTCCGTATGCCGGAGTTTACTACCCCCCACCCTGCCCCTCCCCCGCCCCACCGCCCCGCAGCACTCCCTCGGCGAGCCGCGACTGTTGGTTACTCATCAGTAACTGAGTTGCCTCCTGTCACCTGAGGCCCCGCCCCTCCTTTCACCACTGTGCAAACGCGCCGCGTGGCGCGTTTTAAGTTGGGGGATTAGGTCACCTTGAATCCTGAGGGTCCCTGGGGCCCAACTAGCCCACCAGGTACTTCCAGTAAGCACCACAGGCCTGCGTTGCAACGCCTGTAACAAATTGTGCAGTTGTGTTTAGGTAGTGTAGGGAGTCGTGCTGGGGGAGTGTTTTAGGGTTTAGGGTAGTGCAGTGGTGTTTGGGTAGTGTAGGGGGTTGTGCTGGGGATAGTGTTTTAGGGTTTAGGGTAGTGCAGTGGTGTTTGGGTAGTGTAGGGGGTCGTGCTAGGGGTAGTGGTTTAGGGTTTAGGGTAGTGCAGTGGTGTTTGGGTAGTGTAGGGGGTACTGCTGGGGGTAGTGTTTTAGGGTTTAGGGTAGTGCAATGGTGTTTGGATAGTGTAGGGGGTACTGCTGGGGGTAGTGTTTTAGGGTTTAGGGTAGTGCAGTGGTGTTTGGGTAGTGTAGGGGGTACTGCTGGGGGTATTGTTTTAGGGTTTAGGGTAGTGCAGTGGTGTTTGTGTAGTGTAGGGGGTAGTGTTTTAGGGTTTAGGGTAGTGCAGTGGTGTTTGTGTAGTGTAGGGGGTCGTGCTGGGGGTAGTGTTTTAGGGTTTAGGGTAGTGCAGTGGTGTTTGTGTAGTGTAGGAGGTCGTGTTTTAGGGTTTAGGGTAGTGCAGTGGTGTTCGGGCAGTGTAGGGGGTCATGCTGGGGATGGTGTTTCAGGGTTTAGGGCAGTGCAGTGGTGTTCGGGCAGTGTAGGGGGTCATCCGGGGGTAGTGTTTCAGGGTTTAGGGCAGTGCAGTAGTGTTTGGGTAGTGTAGGGGGTCATGCTGGGGGAGTGTTTGAGGGTTTAGGGCAGTGCAGTTGTGTTCGGGTAGTGTAGGGGGTCGTGCTGGGGGAGTATTTTAGGGTTTAGGGTAGTGCAGTGGTGTTCGGGTAGTGTAGGGGGTCGTGCTGGGGGTTGAGTTTCAGGGTTTAGGGCAGTGCAGTGGTGTTCGGGCAGTGTAGGGGGTCATGCTGGGGCCGGTGTTTCAAGGTTTAGGGCAGTGCAGTGGTTTCAGGCAGTGTAGGCGGTCGTGCTGGGGGTGGTGTTTCAGGGTTTAGGGCAGTGCAGTGGTGTTTGGGCAGTGTAGGGGGTCTTGCTGGGGGTAGTGTTTCAGGGTTTAGGGCAGTGCAGTGGTGTTCGTGCAATGTAGGGGGTCGTGCTGGGGATGGTGTTTCAGGGTTTATGGCAGTGTAGTAGTTTCGGGCAGTGTAGGGGGTCATGCAGGGGGTGGTGTTTCAGGGTTTAGGGCAGTGCAGTGGTGTTCGGGCAGTGTAGTGGGTCGTGCAGGGGGTGGTGTTTCAGGGTTTAGGGCAGTGCAGTGGTGTTCGGGCAATGTAGGGGGTCATGCTGGGGCTGGTGTTTCAGGGTTTAGGGCAGTGCAGTGGTTTTCAGGCAGTGTAGGGGGTCTTGCTGGGGGTGAAGTTTCAGGGTTTAGGGCAGTGCAGTGGTGTTTGGGCAGTGTAGGGGGTCTTGCTGGGGGTAGTGTTTCAGGGTTTAGGGCAGTGCAGTGGTGTTCGTGCAATGTAGGGGGTCGTGCTGGGGATGGTGTTTCAGGGTTTAGGGCAGTGCAGTAGTTTGGGGCAGTGTAGGGGGTTGTGCACAGGGTGGTGTTTCAGGGTTTAGGGCAGTGCAGTGGTGTTCAGGCAGTGTAGTGGGTCATGCTGGGGCTGGTGTTTCAGGGTTTAGGGCAGTGCGGTGGTGTTCGGGCAGTGTAGGGGGTCGTGCTGGGGCTGGTGTTTCAGGGTTTAGGGCAGTGCAGTTGTGTTCGGGCAGTGTAGGGGGTCGTGCTGGGGCTGGTGTTTCATGGTTTAGGGCAGTGCAGTGGTGTTCGGGCAGTGTAGGGGGTCGTGCTGGGGCTGGTGTTTCAGGGTTTAGGGCAGTGCAGTGGTGTTCGGGCAGTGTAGGTGGTCGTGCTGGGGCTGGTGTTTCAGGGTTTAGGGCAGTGCAGTGGTGTTCGGGCATTGTAGGGGGTCGTGCTGGGGCTGGTGTTTCAGGGTTTAGGGCAGTGCAGTGGTGCTCGGGCAGTGTAGGGGGTCGTGCTGGGGTGGTGTTTCTGGGTTTAGGGTAGTGCAGTGGTGTTCGGGCAGTGTAGGGGGTCATGCTGGGGCTGGTGTTTCAGGGTTTAGGGCAGTGCAGTGGTGCTCGGGCAGTGTAGGGGGTCGTGCTGGGGGTGGTGTTTCAGGGTTTAGGGCAGTGGTGTTCGGGCAGTGTAGGGGGTCTTGCTGGGGGTGATGTTTCAGGGTTTAGGGCAGTGCAGTGGTGTTCGGGCAGTGTAGGGGGTCGTGCTGGGGGTGGTGTTTCAGGGTTTAGGGCACTGCAGTGGTGTTCGAACAGTGTAGGGGGTCGTGCAGGGGCTGGTGTTTCAAGGTTTAGGGCAGTGCAGTGGTGTTCGGGCAGTGTAGGGGGTTGTGCTGGGGGTAGTGTTTTAGGGTTTAGGGTAGTGCATTGGTGCTTGTGTAGTGTAGGGGGTCGTGCTGGGGGTAGTGTTTTAGGGTTTAGGGTAGTGCAGTGGTGTTTGTGCAGTGTAGGGGGTCATGTTTTAGGTTAGTGCAGTGGTGTTTGGGTAGTGTAGGGGGTTGTGCTGGGGGTATTGTTTTAGGATTTAGGTTAGTGCAGTGGTGTTTGGTTAGTGTAGGGGATTGTGCTGGGGGTAGTGTTTTAGGGTTTAGGGTAGTGCAGTGGTGTTTGTGTAGTGTAGGGGGTCGTGCTGGGGGTAGTGTTTTAGGGTTTAGGGTAGTGCAGTGGTGCTTGTGTAGTGTAGGGGGTCGTGCTGGGGGTAGTGTTTTAGGGTTTAGGGTAGTGCAGTGGTGTTTGTGTAGTGTAGTGGGTCATGTTTTAGGGTAGTGCAGTGATGTTTGGGTAATGCTGGGGGTAGTGTTTTAGGATTTAGGTTAGTGCAGTGGTGTTTGGGTAGTGTAGGGGGTCGTGCTGGGGGTAGTGTTTTAGGGTTTAGGGTAGTGCAGTGGTGTTTGTGTAGTGTAGGGGGTCATGCTGGGGGTAGTGTTTTAGTGTTTAGGATAGTGCAGTGGTGCTTGTGTAGTGTAGGGGGTCGTGCTGGGGGTAGTGTTTTAGCGTTTAGGGTAGTGCAGTGGTGTTTTTGTAGTGTAGGGGGTCATGTTTTAAGATGCAACACTCCAATACCTGACCAGTCTGCACTACATAAAACTGCAAAAAAACTAAAAATAAAAAGTGTTTTGCACACTTTTGTCATTGGGCTACATGTGGGCTACATCTGGGTAATATTTGTGCTACATTTGGGCTCTTTTTTCTCTGGTGGCCATCTTGGAAGACCTTTGTTATGAAGTTTCCTAATTTCCTCATTTACTGCAGTCTCCTCAGTAGGAAATGCTTTCAGTTTTTTACTTTGATTCCATCAAGAAGGCATTCAGATGTGTCTCACATTTGCCATAAATTCAGAATGTTAGCACTCTAGTTGCTCATTAGATCACTGTAGTAAAGCTACTGCTCACTAGGGAGTTAACTGGAAGTCTGCTGCTGGTATTGAAAGTGATTGTTTCAGTCTGCATGTCAGAATTTTCTAATGAAGTAGAAGAGGATTTGAGATCTCACTTAAAACATGCCCTCATTTTTCTTTCTGCAGCACTAACCATAATTTCTATTTCAAAAAGAACCCCCTCATTTTGTTCCTTTTTAAATTAAATGTTTTAAGTATTAACGGTTTATTCCAATCAAGATGGCTTCAGGTGTGCCATACTTTTGTCATAAGTAAGGCTGTTAGCGCTCTAGTTGTTCTTTAGAACTCTCTGGGAAGCTGCTGTAGAACACAAAGGCATCAACTGGCAGGCTGCTCCTGTTGAAATATAACAGGAAGATATTTGAGATCACACTTGAAACATGTCCTAATTTTTCTTTCTACAGCACTACCCATAATTTCTATGACAAAATGAACCCCATCATTTTGTTCCTTTTTAAATTAAATGTTTTAAGTGTTACCAGTTTATTCCAATCAAGATGGCTTCAGGTGTGCCATACTTTTGTCATAAGTAAGGCTGTTAGCACTCTAGTTGTTCTTTAGAACACTCTGGGAAGCTGCAGTAGAACACAAAGGCATCAACTGGCAGGCTGCTCCTGTTGAAATATAACAGGAAGATATTTGAGATCACACTTGAAATCCTAATTTTTCTTTCTACAGCACTAACCATAATTTCTATGACAAAATGAACCCCATCATTTTGTTCCTTTTTAAATTAAATGTTTTAAGTGTTACCAGTTTATTCCAATCAAGATGGCTTCAGGTGTGCAATACTTTTGTCATAAGTAAGGCTGTTAGCACTCTAGTTGTTCTTTAGAACACTCTGGGAAGCTGCAGTAGAACACAAAGGAATCAACTGACAGTCTCTGCCCTTGTTGGATGTACATGTTTTACTGAGAATGTCAGACTTCATTCTCACATGACTGAGAAAGATAATGTGAATTTACAGAAAATATGCTCTCATTTTACCTTCTGGAGCACCTTCCAAAACTCTATGGGACAAGCATGTGAAAATAGTTTTCTCTCAAACATGATTCATGATATCCCAGCAGAAGGTTTTTCACAGGGTAAAATCACCTTAGAACACACCACAATTCCTGAAATTAGTATGGTACCATCAACAAATGAATTCTAATGTAACTAGAGTCTGTTATCACCCTTTATAGTTCTCCTTTTGGTAACCCTCAAAATCTTTGATTCACTACAATGCATTTCAATGGAGTACTATCATTTATATTGGTCCCAAGATGGCTGCCAGCAATTCCAGGATGAAGTGCTGACAGCCAATCAGATCTCTCGATGACATGTGTGGTTAGGCTCCGCCCAGATATATCTATCTTTTTACTTTTGATTTTCTCAGCAACTACTGAACGGATTTACACCATTTAACAAAAGGGTTCTTTCTGAACCAAGAACTACCTCTTTGCCAAATTTGGTGTAATTCCGTTCAGCAGTTCGGGCTGTAGCCGTGTCTAAAGTTTCCTATGGAAAATTGCATGGGGAAAACGCGTTTTGGGACCCCCTTTTTCTCGGCCCCCGCTTGACGAATCTCCCCGAGACTTTCAGGGTAGGAGCGGACCGGAGCGCCCCACAAAGTTTGAAAATTTTGCGAAGCTACATCAACCGGCAAGAGAGTTATTTCAAATAGAATGTCGCGGATTTCCTATGGATAATAGGTTGTAACTATAACTATCTACTGGCGACCGCCAGTAGATAATATATATATATATATATATATATATATATATATATATATATATTCACTGAGAAAACCACAGGTTTCAGGGACGTTATAGTTAGTCTGACATTTCACTCGTACAAAACCAGAGAAATTCAGATGTTATAGTTAGCTGAGCTAACTATAACTCACGCCCCCACAATGCACTGCTGATGATGTCACATATTACATCACTCATGACATGGTCAGTGACATGACTGATGACATCAATGATGACCCAGCAAGAAGGAACCCGGGAATGCCCCACAGTGGCAGCCGCGTAACTGTGGCTATTGCGGAGGTGTGCCCCATAAAGCGGCTGACTGCCCGGCGAAGGGCAGACGGTGTACTGGATGTGGCAAGTTTAACCACTTCGAGAAGGTATGCCGCTCAAAAAAATACAGACAGCCCTGACAGAAGGTCAACCTAATCCCGGAAGGAGGTGATGAACACAACAACAGATATGAACCCTCTAGACCTATATTTCTTTATAAACTGGCTAAACAGGCTCAGTAATAGGGCATCAAAAAAGACATTATTCTCCACACCAAAAATAGTAAATCATTCTTTTATTTCATATTTTTTCTTTTTTTTTATTGATTTGTTTATAAAATATTTCATACTAAGAATAAATGTATAGTATTCAAAAAACAACTTTTTTTCACAAAGTTAGCACCATGTACCAAGGAACAGTCATAATTCCTGGGCTACAATAAGTAACAACATGAATAAAATTACAAATAATAAAACAGAAACATACTTCACATCCCCACATCCAAACATACCTCTCACAGTCTACAACTGCCACCCTTGCACACAATACACACACACTTTGACACCCCAGAGCAACACCAGTAGCACTGATGGAAAAAGGCGGGCGATGAAATCAACCCCTAATGGCTGTGCTGATCACTGGGGTGTCACACTCTAGCTGGTCGACGTACGTTTCGATGGAATCTATAAATAATTAATCCATCTTCTTCAGGACCTGTTATTTTCTCACTTATAACGGGTGGATGAAGGGGGGAACCAATCTGCTAAATGCAGGCTTAATTTCTATGCTGTTGAGATCTGCAAATCTGCCGATATCACATATAGTGGCACAGTATGGTTACAAATCTAATACTACGTGCTTTCCCAAGCAGTCGTTGGATATATCAATTGCTAGATGAAGTAATTTATTGTCGTGTTTTTCCTCCCAGGCGTAATCCCACTTCATTTGTTTTCAATATATGCGTCAAGATATGACGAGTTTTCAAACATTTGGGGCCTCTGATCTTTCTTATTCCAATAAGTACGAATATTGTATTGGCACCGTCATTCCAACTTCTTTAAAATAATAATGTGTATGAGTAGATCATCCACCCGTTATAAGTGAGAAAATAACAGGTCCTGCTGTTAGGTTGCCGGGCGGCAGAAGACCTAGGAGTGGTGACTTTTGCGTTTGGAGTACACCAGGAATCTGTTCAGCACATCCTGGCACAGTTTGCAGCAGTATTCGAAGGCATTGGAAAATTCAAAGGCAAGGAAGTACACCTCCATATAGACCCCACGTGCGACCTGTGGCTCTACGTCATCGACGAGTTGCATTCCACTTGCGCCCCCTAGTGGAGGAAGAATTGAGAAAGCTAGAGAATGCTGGTATAATCGAAAAGGTGACAGGACCCACGCCGTGGGTATCCCCGATCGTCGTCACCCGGAAGCCCAAGCAACCTGGGGCGGTGAGAATCTGCGTGGACATGAGACTGCCCAACGCCGCCATCAAAAGGGAGCGCCACATCACCCCCACCATTGACAACCTGATCGGGGAAATGGCTGGGGCGTGCTGGTTTTCAAAACTTGACCTGAGATCCGGATATCACCAGCTAGTACTGGACCAGGCCTCCCGGAACATAACGACGTTTTCCACTCATGTCGGACTCAGAAGATACACTCGCCTGAGCTTCGGGGTGTCCAGCGCAGCCGAGGTTTTTCAAAACGTAATCCATGAGCTGATCCTGGACATCCCCCTGGGGTCATAAACGTCAGTGACGATATCATGGTTCACGCCAAAACCGTAACAGAGCACAACTCTTGCCTCTCCCAAGTGTTACAGAGAATCCGGGACGCTGGACTTGCACTACACAAGGAAAAATGCGAGTTCCTCAAAAGGAAGCTCCAATTTTTTGGCTACACATTCTCCTGCCGAGGGAGTGAATCCGGACCCCGACAAAGTCCGTGACATTAAGAATGCCCTAACCCCCACCAATGTCACAGAGGTCCACAGCTTCCTCGGAATGGTGAACTATTGTGGGCGGTTCATTCGAGATCTTACGACCCTTACTCAACCACTGAGAGAGCTCACGAAAGACTCTGTCCCATGGAGGTGGGATGCGGAGCAGGCTAAGGTGTTCCAGGCCATCAAAGAGGCTCTCTCCGCCGCCACCACCCTAGCTTTCTTCGATCCGCGGAAGATGACGCTGGTCGCAGTAGACGCTAGTCCGACAGGATTAGGAGCCGTGTTAATGCAACGACGCCATGCTGACGAGGACTGGGCCCCAGTGGCCTTCGCTAGCCGCTCTCTCACGGACACCGAGCAGCGGTACTCCCAGATAGAGAAGGAGGCCATCGCTATACACTGGGGGTGCCGTCACTTCCATCTCTATGTGTATGGTAAGCCGTTTGTGGTAGCGACTGACCACAAGCCCCTTCTGGCTCTATTCTCAGGGACGTCGTCAAAACCACCTCCCAGAATAGAAAAATGGATGTTACAACTACAAAATTACAATTGCCGGGTGGAATATCAGCCAGGATCTCGGAATCCAGCGGACTATTTATCTCGCCACCCGAGAGCGGCCACGGCCCAAGCAGAGGAAGAATGTGCTGACACAGAGGAGTACGTCCGGTGCATTACAGCGAGGTCCTGCCCACTTCCACTTTCCATGGATGTGCTGAGAGAAGAGACGGGCAAAGATGAGTGCCTGCAGCGAGCAAAACAAGCCCTGAAGCAAGGAAATTGGCACCGGGCGAAAGAAGAGTGGAAGATACTCACAGCCGATGCCCGGCGCATCATGGAAGGCTTGTATCACATCCGGGATGAACTCACAGAAGACGCCACCGGATGCCTATTGCGGGGACATCGGCTAGTAATCCCGTCATCTTTGACAGCTCGAGTAGTCCAACTGGCGCACATTGGAGATCAGGGAATGGTCAAAACTAAATCGAGACTGCGGACTAAAGTATGGTTCCCTTTGATGGACGAGCTTGTAGAGACAACAGTCCGTTCGTGCCAGGCGACCGGAGAGGTTCCTCGCCCCGCTCCAATAATGACAGAGCCGAGGCCCAAGCGGCCCTGGACATGCGTCAGCCTCGACTTTGGAAGTCTCCCGGATGGGAGACACATGTTCGTGGCCATCGATGACCACACCAAATATCCAGAAGTTGAGATCATTAACACACTAAGTGCCACAGAGGTCATCCCAAAGATAGAGAAGATAATGGCTACACACGGCATTTTTCAGGAGTTGAGAACTGACAATGGGCCTCCATTCCAGGGACAGGAGATGGCCACATACCTGATGTCGCTGGGCATCAAGCACAGGAGAATCACCCCTCGTTGGCCGCAAGCCAACAGGGAAGTGGAAAGGTTCATGCGGACTTTGAACAAAGTAATACGCATTGCTCACGAACGCCAACAGTCATTAGAACTAGCCATCTTCACGTTTCTCCGGAGCTATCGTCAAACACCTCACACCACCACGGGTGTTGCCCCTGGACATCTCTCCATGGGACGAGTGGTCACCGACTCCATTCCCCACCAACCGCAGTGGTGCCCGACAACGTCAGATGACGCTCAGGTAGAGGCGCACAGGCAACATGCGCATGCTCAAATCAGCCAATGCCGGCGTGCCCGGTTGGCGCACCTGAAAAGGGGTGATCTAGTCTTATTGAAGAATAGAATGACCAACAGCAAATTTCATCTCCTCTATGAAAGAAGTCCCTGGACCATCGTCGATGTGAAAGGCACCCGGGTCATTGCGAGGAGAGGGGGTGAGATGGTGACTCGGAACATTTCACACTTCAAAAATTTCCATCCTTCATCAACATCACCATCGTCTGGTGCCCTGGAGAACTCAGACAGGCCCGAATGGAGACCCGGGTGGAAACGGCCACGGAAAAAGGAGCAGCCGAGTCTCACCGGTATGGACTGACACCTGACGTGGACCTGGCCCCAGAGAGTGCGTCATCAGCGGACGAGAGCCTAGAGGTACCCAGGTGTCCTTCTGAAGTCCCAGGTACTTTGCAGACCGCTGAAGCGGAGGGAGAGCTGAGTGGTCGTGGGAGCTCTCAGTATCGCCTTCGACAAAACCCCGAGCGGACTCGCAGGTTGCGAGACTACTTCACGTAAGACTGTTCCAATTTCCTCAGGGGTATTGGTGTTATTGACTCTCTATGCAGCGAACAGTTGGGAGGGAGTATTGAGTTTGTTTTGTTCTTTTTGGGGAGGAAGGTTATGTCGCACCCATGACGCAATGGGTGCGCCCCGCAAGTTGTGCAGACCCCGGCCACAAGAGAGGGGTGTGTAAAGCATTTTCACCCGCGGGTGTGGTGCTGCATGGTATGCCCCGAGGTCATGTGACCTCTGTTTAATAAACTGGCAACCGCAGACGTGATGTCACTTGGCGCACTGACGCGAGAGCCATAGATACAGCAACACTGGCTCCATGTGATTATTGAGGCCCCGCGCCCGCATTCCAAAGCGCACGGGGGTCACACCCCCTACACAACAATGGCCACCAGAGAAAAAGAAGCCCAAATGTGGCACAAATATACCAGATGTAGCCCACGTATAGCCCAATGACAGAAGTGTGGAAAACACTTTTTATTTTTTGTGTTTTTGCAGTTTTATATAGTGCAAACTGGTCAGGTACTGGAGTGCTTTACATGAGCATTTGTTACATCACGAAGGACAATTTCATTTTGGTTGTAGGCATGGGGAGATTAAGTGATTAGACCAGAATCACAGAATGCCGAGCTGAAGCAGAAACTCCAACCTGGTTCCCCAGTTGCGAAGTCTGCAGTTCTGGAAGTAACACCACATCCTCTCCCCTAAGTGCAACATTTAATCAAGTGGTCAACTGGATAAAAAAAAATAAAGATAACAAATAATTTAAAAGTGCTTTGTCGCTATTTGAGAACTCAGAAAATATGTCCTCATTTTAGTTTTTTAGAGCACTAACCATAATTTTGATGCAAATAAGACCCTCTCATTTCTATAATTTCTAAAGGAAATGCTTTAGGTATTACAGTTTTGATTACATAGTGCAGCACAACAATCCATGGAAAGCAATAGAGAAAGGACAGGACCATGCACATGGAAAACAGAGAACAGAGGGGAAAGAGGCAATGGCAACAAGATGACCATAATGGACAGACAGGAGAGAAAGCTGCAGCATAACGGACCATAAAGGGCAGGAGGGAGGGATTAGGGGCATTACAATGGAACAGACAAGCCAGGAGGGAGGGAATAGGATTCTGCACATGAAAAACAGAGGGCAGGGGGTAAGGGGGCAGGGCAGGAGCAGCAAGCTGACCATAGAGGTCAGGCAGGATGGGCACTAGAAGCACAACACACCATGGAGGGCAACGGTTAGACTATAATGGCATACACACAGACCATGGAGGGAAGGTGGGAGGGGGTCAGGGGCAGCTAGATGACCACACAGGGAAGGTGGGAGGGGCCATGGCAGCACAGAAGACCATGCATGCACAATGGCCATGATGGGCAAGAAGGAGGGGGCAGGGGCATGCACAAAGGACCGTGGAGGATAGAAGGGAGGGGTAGGAGCTGGGCACAGACAAGAGAGTTCCGGGAAAGGGGCCTCACAACAGACCACGTGGGGCAGGTAGGAGGAGCAGTTGCAGCACAACAGACCAGGGAGGGCAGAAGGGTGTGGCAGTAAAATGGACCATGGAGGACAGGAGGAAGGGGATAGGGGCATGGACGTGGACAGGCAGGGTGGAGGTGGCAGGGACAGGTTACAGTCATCTGACAATGCTAGGCAGGTGGGAGGGGAGTGGCAGCTCAACAGAACTCTCAGAGTAGATAGGAGGGGCAGGTCCATAGAGCATGGTGGGCAAAAAGGATGGAGCAGGGGCATGCACACAGACATCGGAGGGCAGGGGGAAGGAGAGCAGGGGCTGCAAGCTAAGCACAGAGGCTAAGCAGGAGGTCAATGATGGGGCATAGAATTGGGCAATGGAGGGCAGGAGGAGTGGACTGGGACATCATGCTAAATGGAGAGCAGTGCCAGCATATCAGATCATCCATGGCAGGAGGGAGGAGGCTAGTGCATGGATTCAGACAACAGAGGATAGGGAGGAAGTGGAAGCGGCAGCAAGCTAACTGCTCAAAGAAGGCGGGAAGGCCAGTGACAGAACAACGGCCACACAGGGCTGTAATTAGGGAGCAGGGGCATGGACTTGGACAATGGATGGCAAGGAGGAGGGGAGGCAGGAGCAGCAAGCTTGGGTGGGGGCAGCACAATGCCAGGCCAGGCCCTGCTTCCAACCCCCACCATCCGTTGTGATAGGCATCTTACTTAACGTTAAAAATAAAACTAGATATTCACTGAAAAAAACAAAGATTACAGGGACGTTATAGTTAGACTCAGATTTCACTTGTACAAAACTAGTGAAATTCAGCAGTAATAGTTACCTGAGCTAACTACAACTTACGCCCCCGCAATGCACTGCTTATGACCTCAGACATTACATCATTCATGACATGGTCAGTGGCATCACTCATGACATCACTCATGACATCTCAAATGAACTGTGAATGAAATGGAACTATAATTGCTAGAACTATATTTAGGGATAGTGTGAGTATATTAACAACCCTTTTTTTTCTTTTCTTTCGTGTAAGAACCATTATATTACGCAAAGTGCCCAGATCAATATGGCTGATAGCCTTTCACTTTAAAGTAATGTGTAGTCCATTGTTTATGTTGATGTTTGCAATCGTAAGTATGTTTATAATGAACAAGTCACGTTGACGAACATACAGGTACGGCGGTCACGGGGCAAGATATGCTGAAATGACATTGTGTGCATATCAACACTTGTTATCTTTTCATTATTGTATGAATTCCTGAATTTTCGCATCGTGACCAGGCCAATATGGCCGCCAGCTTTTTGGATTAATGTAATATGTAGTCCTTTGTTAATGGTGGCAACTGGAGGCATTTGTGCATTTAAATAAGGAAGCTACAATGACGTCTTGTATCGTTATCAAGGTTCGGACGAGCCGAAACGCGTGGATCGCGTCCTTTGCAGATTAAATTCATCCAAACTACAACCTGAGTGCTGATTCCTTCTTTGTAAGAGTGAGAGGAGATTGAATACATATATATAAAATTCACTAAAAATCCACAGCTTTCAGGGACGTTCTAGTTAGAAATTAGCATTTAAAAAACCTTAGATATTCACTGGAAAAAACACTGGTTTCAGGGACGTTATAGTTAGTATGACATTTCACTCGTACAAAACCAGAGAAATTCAGCCGTTATAGTAAGCTGAGCTAACTATAACTCACGCCCCCGCAATGCACTGCTGATGACATCACATATTACATCACTCATGACATGGTCAGTGACATCACTGATGACATCTCAAATGACATCTCAAATGACATCACTCATGACATCATCCAGTGACTGTTTCAAAAAAGTTTAAGAATGTGATATATATATAATGATTCAGTCAGTGTGTGACTGACTGTATAAGTGAGTGATTATATTTGTCTGGGTGAATGTATAGGTGAGTGACTAATCTGTGTAAATGTCTGTATCAGTCTGTCAGTTGGGGTGTAAGTGGCTGCATGGGTTGGTGAATAGGTACATGAGTGTCTATATGGGTTATTGATTGGTTGCCTGAGTACCTGTATGGGTGCCGGAGTGTCTGTGTGTTGTGTGACTACCTGCATAGATGTGTGAGTGGATGATTCACTGGGTGTATGGGTTCATGAGTGCGCCTGCGAGGGGCTGTATTGGTGAGTGAGTGTGCATATGGCTGTGTTGGTGAGTGAATGGATGTCTCAGTGGTATGTGTGTGAGTAACTGCATATGTGAATGGCAGTATATGTGAGTGTTGGAGTATGTATGTGACTGTATGTGAGAGTGAGTGATTGTGAGAGTGGATGTATGGATGAGTGTGTGCTTGTGTCAGTGATTGTATAAGAGAGTAAGTATGTGTTAGTATCTGTATGAATAAGTGAGGTGGTGTGTGTATAACTGTATAGGTGTGTAAATGGCATTGTGATTGACTCTTTGGGTGACTGACTAGGTGTGTCAGTAACTCTATGAGTGAGTGGCAGTGTGTCAGTGTCTGTATGGGTGTAGGAGAGCATATAATAGTGGCTGTATTGATGAGTGACCGCATGTATGAGTGACTGTATGGGTGAGTGAGTGGATGTGTGTGTAGACCTAGGAATCAGTGAGTGGGTATGTACTAACTGGTATTGGCGTGTCTATGGTTTCGAGAATGGTAGTCTGTATTTTAGAGTGGGTGTATGAAAGGTTATATTAGGGTGTGAGTAGGTGCATCAGAGATTAAGTGGATGATGTCATCAGTGATGTCATTTGAGATGTCATCAGTGATGTCATCAGTGATGTCACTGACCATGTCATGACTCTGAGTGATGTAATATGTAACGTCTTCAGCAGTCATTGAGGGGGTGTGAGTTATAGTTAGCTCAGCTAACTATGATGGCTGAATATCTCTGGTTTTGTACTAGTGAAATGTCAGACTAACTATAACGTCCCTGAAACCTGTGGTTTTTTCAGTGAATATATATATATGTAATGCTCTAAAGTTGCCCACAGGCGAGGGCGCACTCAGGCTGCAGTGAATTCCCCCAAACCAACACTCACAAAACGGGTTGTAGCCTGACACGTTTCGGATAGATTACTTATTCATAGGCTGGTTTCACAGAGTACACAGCGTTTCTTGCCACACCTTAAATTAATTCAATAAACTGCCTTCCTATAGGCCAATGCGCTTCTCCAATGAACGGTCACCCAAGGTGTTATGGGATTTGTAGTGCGGTAATTCTACCCCGATGGGTGCCACGTTCTCGAGGTCCCCAATCAAAGCCCTCTGATGAGCCCCGAATTGTGCATGGTCTTTATTACTCGGTACTGCTGTCCCATGATGCGAACTTGACCTCATTTTAAGCTCCATGGCCCGCTTGATTCCATGCGGTGGTGCGCCCTCCACGGCCGGGCCGCCGTGTTTTACATAATGCTCCAAAGTTGCCCACAGGCGAGGGCGCACTCAGGCTGCAGTGAATTCCCCAAACCAACACTCACAAAACGGGATGTAGCCTGACACGTTTCAGATAGATTCCTTATTCATAGGCTGGTTCCACAGAGTACACAGCGTTTCTTGCCACACCTTAAATTAATTCAAAAAACTGCCTTCCAATAGGCCAATGCGCTGCTCCAATGAACAGTCACCCAAGGTGTTATGGGATTTGTAGTGCGGTAATCCTACCCGATGGGTGCCGCGTTCTCGAGGTTCCCAATCAAAGCCCTCCGATGGGCCCCGAATTGTGCATGGTCTTTATTGCTTGGTACTGCTGTCCCATGATGCGAACTTGACCTCATTTCAAGCTCCATGGCCTGCTTGATTCCATGCGGTGGTGCGCCCTTCACGGCCGGGCCGCCGTGTTTTACATAATGCTCCAAAGTTGCCCACAGGCGAGGGCGCACTCAGGCTGCAGTGAATTCCCCCAAACCAACACTCACAAAACAGGATGTAGCCTGACATGTTTCGGATAGATTCCTTATTCATAGGCTGGTTCCACAGAGTACACAGCGTTTCTTGCCACACCTTAAATTAATTCAATACACTGCCTTCCAATAGGCCAATGCGCTGCTCCAATGAACAGTCACCCAAGGTGTTATGGGATTTGTAGTGCGGTAATCCTACCCCGATGGGTGCCGCGTTCTCGAGGTCCCCAATCAAAGCCCTCCGATGGGCCCCGAATTGTGCATGGTCTTTATTGCTCGGTACTGCTGTCCCATGATGCGAACTTGACCTCATTACAAGCTCCATGGCCCGCTTGATTCCTTGCGGTGGTGCGCCCTTCACGGCCGGGCTGCCGTGTTTTACATAATGCTCCAAAGTTGCCCACAGGCGAGGGCGCACTCAGGCTGCAGTGAATTCCCCCAAACCAACACTCACAAAACGGGAGGTAGCCTGACACGTTTCAGATAGATTCCTTATTTACCAGGCAGGCCGCTATACAAAATGCAAAAAGAGTTGCCTCTAGGTGGGATGCACTCCCAGGTGGAAATAACGCCAAAGCAAGGGCACACGCCATGAACAAAGTCCTTTTCTGGTTTCCTGCCAGATGCGTTTCGGGCCAACGCCCTCTTCAGTGGCAGACCATGTGACGTGACGGCGTGTGGCAACCACCAGTAAATCCCCATAATAATTATGCTCAGGTGAACCACCTGAAGCAATACTTCCTGGGACTGGTAGTTCAGTAAAACCCAAGTGGGTCGCCGCCGGCACTCACATTCAAAAAATGTCTTTAAAAGGATTGACGATGTTCGCGCCGGCACCCCTGCATATAACAGGCACCTCCTGTTCCACAGTTAGCTGCCCCAATAAAGCAGCCGCGGACCCGCAAGTGTTTCGCGGTGGTGCAATCCCGCGACCAGGCAGGCCGCTATACAAAATGCAAAAAGAGTTGCCTCTAGGTGGGATGCACTCCCAGGTGGAAATTACGCCAAAGCAAGGGCACACGCCATGAACAAAGTCCTTTTCTGGTTTCCTGCCAGACGCGTTTCGGGCCAACGCCCTCTTCAGTGGCAGACCATGTGACGTGACGGCGTGCAGCAACCACCAGTAAATCCCCATAATAATTATGCTCAGGTGAACCACCTGAAGCAATACTTCCTGGGACTGGTAGTTCAGTAAAACCCAAGTGGGTCGCCGCCGGCACTCACATTAAAAAAATGTCTTTAAAAGGATTGCCGATGTTCGCGCCGGCACCCCTGCATATAACAGGCACCTCCTGTTCCACAGTTAGCTGCCCCAATGAAGCAGCCGCGGACCCGCAAGTGTTTCGCGGAGGTGCAATCCCGCGAACAGGCAGGCCGCTATACAAAATGCAAAAAGAGTTGCTTCTAGGTGGGATGCACTCCCAGGTGGAAATTACGCCAAAGCAAGGGCACACGCCATGAACAAAGTCCTTTTCTGGTTTCCTGCCAGACGCGTTTTGGGCCAACGCCCTCTTCAGTGGCAGACCATGTGACATGACGGCGTGCGGCAACCACCAGTAAATCCCCATAATAATTATGCTCAGGTGAACCACCTGAAGCAATACTTCCTGGAACTGGTAGTTCAGTAAAACCCAAGTGGGTCGCCGCCGGCACTCACATTCAAAAGATGTCTTTAAAAGGATTGCCGATGTTCGCGCCGGCACCCCTGCATATAACAGGCACCTCCTGTTCCACAGTTAGCTGCCCCAATAAAGCAGCCGCGGACCCGCAAGTGTTTCGCGGTGGTGCAATCCCGCGACCAGGCAGGCCGCTATACAAAATGCAAAAGAGTTGCCTCTAGGTGGCATGCACTCCCAGGTGGAAATTACGCCAAAGCAAGGGCACACGCCATGAACAAAGTCCTTTTCTGGTTTCCTGCCAGACGTGTTTGAGCCAACGCCCTCTTCAGTGGCAGACCATGTGACGTGACGGCGTGCGGCAACCACCAGTAAATCCCATAATAATTATGCTCAGGTGAACCACCTGAAGCAATACTTCCTAGGACTGGTGGTTCAGTAAAACCCAAGTGGTCGCCGCCGGCACTCACATTAAAAAATGTCTTTAAAGGATTGCCGATGTTCGCGCCGGAACCCCTGCATATAACAGGCACCTCCTGTTCCACAGTTAGCTGCCCCAATAAGCAGCCACGGACTCGCAAGTGTTTCGCGGTGGTGCAATCCAGCGACCAGGCAGGCCGCTATACAAAAAGCAAAAGAGTTGCCTCTAGGTGGGATGCACTCCCAGGTGGAAATTACGCCAAAGCAGGGCACACGCCATGAACAAAGTCCTTTCTGGTTTCCTGCCAGACGCGTTTCGGGCCAACGCCCTCTTCAGTGGCACACCATGTGACGTGACGGCGTACGGCAACCACCAGTAAATCCCCATAATAATTATGCTCAGGTGAACCACCTGAAGCAATACTTCCTGGGACTGGTAGTTCAGTGAAACCCAAGTGGGCCGCCGGCACTCACATTCAAAAATGTCTTTAAAGGATTGCCGATGTTCACGCTGCACCCCTGCATATAACAGGCACCTCCTGTTCCACAGTTAGCTGCCCCAATAAAGCAGCCGCGGACTCACAAGTGTTTTGCGGTGGTGCAATCCCGCGACCAGGCAGGCCGCTATACAAAATACAAAAGAGTTGCCTCTAGGTGGGATGCACTCCAGGTGGAAATTACGCCAAAGCAAGGGCACACGCCATGAACAAAGTCCTTTTCTGGTTTCCTGCCAGACGCTTCGGCCAACGCCCTCTTCAGTGGCAGACCATGTGACGTGAAGGCGTGCGGCACCACTAGTAAATCCCCATAATAATTATGCTCAGGTGAACCACCTGAAGCAATACTTCCTGGGACTGGTAGTTCAGTAAAACCCAAGTGGTGCCGCCGGCACTCACATTCAAAAATGTCTTTAAAAGGATTGCTGATGTTCGCGCCGGCACCCCTGCATATAACAGGCACCTCCTGCTCCACAGTTAGCTGCCCCAATAAAGCAGCCACGGACCCGCAAGTATTTCGCGGTCGTGCAATCCAGCGACCAGGCAGGCCGCTATACAAAATGCCAAAAGAGTTGCCTCTAGGTGGGATGCACTCCCAGGTGGAAATTACGCCAAAGCAAGGGCACACGCCATGAACAAAGTCCTTTTCTGGTTTCCTGCCAGACGGGTTTTGGGCCAACGCCCTCTTCAGTGGCAGACCATGTGACGTGACGGCGTGCGGCAACCACCAGTAAATCCCCATAATAATTATGCTCAGGTGAACCACCTGAAGCAATACTTCCTGGGACTGGTAGTTCAGTAAAACCCAAGTGGGTCGCCGCCGGCACTCACATTCAAAAAATGTCTTTAAAAGGATTGCCGAAGTTCGCGCCGGCACCCCTGCATATAACAGGCACCTCCTGTTCCACAGTTAGCTGCCCCAATAAAGCAGCCGTGGACCGTCACGTGGTCTGCCACTGAAGAGGGCGTTGGCCCGAAACGCGTCTGGCAGGAAACCAGAAAAGGACTTTGTTCATGGCGTGTGCCCTTCCTTTGGCGTAATTTCCACCTGGGAGTGCATCCCACCTAGAGGCAACTCTTTTTGTGTTTTGTATAGCGGCCTGCCTGGTCGCGGGATTGCACCACCGCGAAACACTTGCGGCTCCGCGGCTGCTTTATTGGGGCAGCTAACTGTGGAACAGGAGGTGCCTGTTATATGCAGGGGTGGCGGCGCGAACATCGGCAATCCTTTTAAAGACATTTTTTAATGTGAGTGCCGACGGCGACCCACTTGGGTTTTACTGAACCACCAGTCCCAGGAAGCATTGCTTCTCGTGGTTCACCTGAGCATAATTATTACGGGGATTTACTGTTGGTTGCCGCACGCCGGCACGTCACATGGTCTGCCACTGAAGAGGGCGTTGCTCCGAAACGCGTCTGGCAGGAAACCAGAAAAGGACTTTGTTCATGGCGTGTGCCCTTGCTTTGGCGTAATTTCCACCTGGGAGTGCATCCCACCTACAGGCAACTCTTTTTGTATTTTGTATATCGGCCTGCCTGGTCGCGGGATTGCACCACCGCGAAACACTTGAGGGTCCGCGGCTGCTTTATTGGGGCAGCTAACTGTGGAACAGGAGGTGCCTGTTATATGCAGGGGTGCCGGTGCGAACATCGGCAATCCTTTTAAAGACATTTTTTAATGTGAGTGCCGGCGGCGACCCACTTGGGTTTTACTGAACCACCAGTCCCAGGAAGCATTGCTTCAGGTGGTTCACCTGAGCATAATTATTACGGGGATTTACTGGTGGTTGCCGCACGCCGGCACGTCACATGGTCTGCCACTGAAGAGGGCGTTGGCCCGAAACGCGTCTGGCAGGAAAACCAGAAAAGGACTTTGTTTATGGCGTGTGCCCTTGCTTTGGCGTAATTTCCACCTGGGAGTGCATCCCACCTAGAGGCAACTCTTTTTGTATTTTGTATATCGGCCTGCCTGGTCGCAGGATTGCACCACCGCGAAACACTTGCGGGTCCGCGGCTGCTTTATTGGGGCAGCTAACTGTGGAACAGGAGGTGCCTGTTATATGCAGGGGTGCCGGCGCGAACATCGGCAATCCTTTTAAAGACATTTTTTAATGTGAGTGCCGGCGGCGACCCACTTGGGTTTTACTGAACCACCAGTCCCAGGAAACATTGCTTCAGGTGGTTCACCTGAGCATAATTATTACGGGATTTACTGGTGGTTGCCGCACGCCGGCACGTCACATGGTCTGCCACTGAAGAGGGCGTTGGCCCGAAACGCGTCTGGCAGGAAACCAGAAAAGGACTTTGTTCATGGCGTGTGCCCTTGCTTTGGCGTAATTTCCACCTGGGAGTGCATCCCACCTAGAGGCAACTCTTTTGTATTTTGTATAGCGGCCTGCCTGGTCGCGGGATTGCACCACCGCGAAACACTTGCGGGTCCGCGGCTGCTTTATTGGGGCAGCTAACTGTGGAACAGGAGGTGCCTGTTATATGCAGGGGTGCCGGCGCGAACATCGGCAATCCTTTTAAAGACATTTTTAATGTGAGCGCCGGCGGTGATCCACTTGGGTTTTACTGAACCACCAGTCCCAGGAAGCATTGCTTCAGGTGGTTCACCTGAGCATAATTATTACGGGGATTTACTGGTGCTTGCCGCACGCCGGCACGTCACATGGTCTGCCACTGAAGAGGGCGTTGGCCCGAAACGTGTCTGGCAGGAAACCAGAAAAGGACCTTGTTCATGGCGTGTGCCCTTGCTTTGGCGTAATTTACACCTGGGAGTGCATCCCACCTAGAGGGATGATACATTATCCTACACATACTTATGCATCCACGCTCCACTACACTAATATGCACATACATCCCCAATATGGATACATCAACCTATTGCAGCAATATGTGGCTAGCTACATTAAAATACAATTCTAAGACTCTTATCTGGGGATATCATACTAGACCCGAATATGGACAGTTCAAGCATGAGCATACACCCACAGCCACTAGTGGTGAAACACTTCCAGGAAATCATGGCAGATAACAACCTTATCGACCTATGGTGAGCCAGGCATCCAACACTGAAAGAGGGCAAATGCATGTCCGGATATCATGGTCTAGACTGAATTACTGACTTGGAACGGCTGATGTAAGGGCATGGATGGCAGTTGCTGAGAACCTCCCTACAACTCTATCAGATCCTGGAGTTACAGATGCCTGGCCATTGCATAGAGACTTTTCTTGGAGGCTACTGAGTGGTGGGTTAATGATCCAGTTTCGAATGTAACTTAGATGTTAACGGTGCAAACAGTGATGTGTCAATGTAACTTACAGGTTAACGGTTAACAGCAGAGATGCGAGAGCCAGAACATATGGGGAGGGCACCAGACCTGGAAAAACTCTAGCGGCCCTCATAAAGCAGCACAGAGCACATACAGCGATCACAAAATTGACAGCATCAGATGTAACAATAGTTCAGGAAGCCAGTCAAATACAGGACGAATTTCACAAATCCTACACAGATGTATATATAGCGTCAAACCTAAGCCAGACACAACTACCCTAGTCACTGTCCTGGACACCATAGCACTAGCCTGGTGACAGCCGGAGCGTAGAAATTATTTTGATGTGCCCCTCACCATTGAGGTTCTTCAAAGTCTCCTTAGTAACAAAGCTCCTGGCCTTGACAACCTGAGAGCACAATTCAATAAAGAATATATGGACCAATTGGCGCCCAGGGTCCTAGAGGTGTATGATTATGCACTCCAAAAAAGCATCCTGCCTCCATCTCTAAAAGAGGCAATGGTGATAACGATATTCAAACCATGTAAGCCCCCATACATGACAGACTCTTGTAGACCTCTGTCATTAATAAACACAGACAGTAAGGGGCAGATTTACAATAAACTAAGGCAGCGCTGTGCAGCAAGTCATTTTGCTGTGCCGCGCTGCGTTAGTTTGGAAGCACAGGGATGCAACATATTTACAACCATATGTCGCATCTCTGTGCTTCCCCCTGCGCTGGCGCACAAACTGCTGCCTTGCGCCGACACAGGCACCCTTGCACCATGGTGCAAAGATGCCTGCGTCACAGGGATGATTGTTTATGTGCAGGAAGAGTTCCCTTCATGCACATAAACAATCAGAAATGGCGTTTTAAAACTGCTATGTGTGCTGCATTAGCACACATTGAACTTGCAAAACGTCATTGTTTTAATGATTGTTTATGTGCAGGAAGGGACACCTTCCTGTACATAAACAATCAGCAGAGGTGATTTC
The DNA here is from genome assembly GCA_963921515.1 of Calotriton arnoldi. Lineage (NCBI taxonomy): Eukaryota > Metazoa > Chordata > Amphibia > Caudata > Salamandridae > Calotriton > Calotriton arnoldi. The sequence goes on along the minus strand of CAWUFW010016776.1, from coordinate 265,954 downwards.
CTCTTTGTATGTGTGCTGTAGAATGCAGCACGCATAGAAAGAGGAAAAAAACGAGGAGAAATGAATACATTTCTCCTCGTTGTGCCTCCCTGCGCCTCCCCTGGGGAAGCGTAGCATTCAGACGCATTTCCAGATTTACGATTTCTTGTAAATCTGGAAATGTGTCAGGTTCCAAGGGTGTTGCGTGGGAACACCCACAGCAACACCCATGGAACGCCCCTTTCACGCTAAGTGCTGGGTGTAAAGGGGCCGTATTTACAAGGACAGAAAAAGTCACGCAGTGTGTGTTTTCCTGCCCTTGTAAATATGGGGCAGCAAAATGCACTGCTGGTGCGTCACCAAAAGTGACGCACCGGTGGCGCAAGGAGCTTGTAAATCTTCCCCTAAGATTTTGGGGAAAGCCTTATCTAGGAGAGTCCTACCCCTACTACCTGATCTTGTCAGACCAGATCAGTCGGATTTCATACCTAACAGATCTATGTTACATAACCTCAGAAGACTGCTTGCACTACTGCATTACATAGACCCGAAAACAGAAGGAGCAGTGATATACTTATTCGCAACAAAAGCATTTAATTCTCTTGAATGGGGATAAATGCCTTGGCTTTAATACAAGATTCCTCAACTGGATCAAATGATTGTATACAGAACTGGTGGCACGCATTCGACAAAACAGGATAAAATCGGCTCTGATACGAATCACAAGAAGGGCATAACGGGTGCCAGTTCTTGACTATTTTATATGATGTCGCGATGGACCCAGTTGTGGGCAGACTACACCAACATCATGCAGAGAGCGGGCTATAGCTTAAACCTCAAGAAAGCTAATCATTTCACCCTATGCTGACTATGTCACCCTCTATGTGACACAGCGAGAAACAAATGCGTCACCATCTATCACAAAGCTTCCTAAATTGTGGGGCATTCTAGGATCTAAATAAATTGGGCTAAATCCACTATGATGCCTCTAACTGACAACCCATCCAGAACTAGTGCCTGAACTACTAGTTTTAGGTCATTTTTTGCTATGAAATTTGCTTTCCCTCATTTTCTGCAATTGAAATTGGGCCATTAAAATAGAAGTAAGAAAAGATTTAATTCTCCATAAAGCCCCAGCATGGAATAATGCAAACTAGAATTACCCCCTACAACTGGTAGACTCCTCAGTACAATATTTGGGTATACGTGTGAGCAGAAATGCCAAAGAGATTATACGAGAATACTATGGGACAACCATGACAAAAACAGAGTAACAAATAGAGAAATAGATTACACTGCTTAGCTGGCCTATTGTCACTCCTGAAGATGATACTGCTGCCAAAACACACATATCCACTAAAAAATATACCCCTTCCCGACGATGCGACAGTCCCACGTAGGGGTAGAAAAAGATAATATAGCTCCAATGCATTTAAACGGTCTAATCTGCTCGACAGGCACTCCCCAACAACTGATATAGGCACAACCAGGTGCACAATCTGGTCCTGGAGTGAACATAAATGTCAGGCAAAACTACCTTAATGCAAGCACCTAGTTATTCCTCAGCTCTTTCATCCATGCGACCAACGTCCTTTCAACATTCACTGCCTAATAGGTAAGTATCATGAGAGTATCCCTCCAGAAAACAGAAACCTCACCTTGTTGGTGCTGATGCTGCCAAGCACAGACTGCCCATGAGGTGGAGAGAGGACCAGCACTGACAACAAAAGATGAATGGCTATGAGGTGAACAGCTTGAGGTGTACTGGGAACTGATGCCACCTAAAAACAGGCCCAAGGACACAGGGGCACCAGTGCACCTATATTTCTTGCAAGCTGACCACTGAAAATACTGTAACTCCGAAGTAACAATGCCAAGTATCGAATATCCTCGCACGAGAATGGACACGCGCGCGATGATCAGAGACTGCTCAGCAGAGCTACAAGGGAGTGGAAAGACAACTAAGAAAAGGAATAATATTTGGCAAATCTATGTCACCAGTCTATATACTCCGTAGTACCTACTATATGCATAGCAGAGAAATGTACTAATAGGTATTGCATCAAAGAGTGTTAGTGTTTAAAAAATCGATACTCTGTCACTTTGATGTGAAGATTGCGGTCTATGTTTTTACTGAGAGACGTTGAGGGTATGACGACTACTAAGAGGAAGACTTTGGAAAGATGTACGAGGGTATAAAGTGTGCTCAATAAGGCAGTGGTGTAAGAGGTCTAAGAGTAAGATGTCTAGTGGTATGAAGCAGCCTCCGCAAGTCACAATATAAGGATGTGGAATGGAATAATAAGAAAAGGGAAATGACCCAATAGCTAATGCAGTAAAAATATATAACCGGTGCCCTTAAATCTCTATGTAAGGATGTACAAGAGTATGACAAAATCACAATAGGTCACTGTGGAGAGGTGTGTGATGATGTGACGAGTGCTCAATATGTCACTTGGCAAAAATGTGTGATGGTGTGAAAAATGTTCAACAAGTTTCATATTTGTGAGAATATGCAGAACGCCCTCCACCAGGGTGGAAGTTGTGCGAGGATACACAGAGCAGTTGCTGAGTGTCATTGTCGGTGTAAAAGAATGTGAAATGGTGTGAAAGCGGGTGAAGTTCATCTGTAGATCATTTTTGCATCCTTATTTCTTTAATGCACTCACATTTATGAGACAGGAGAAGGTCAAAGGAATGCGCCCATTTCGTTGCTTCTTCTTTTGTTAATCTCCTGAAATCAAAAAAGAAAATAAAGGTGATTAGGAGAAAATGTGAGATAACTTCTTAAAGTAATTTAGAGTGCTTTCTTGCAGCAACTAAAACTGATAGGCTAAAGTGTCATAAGGCTCTGTTGTTTTATGTAAAAATAGTCAATTTACCCTGGACATTAAATCCGAAGACTAACCCCATATCTGAAGAAGACAGACCTAAAAATAAAAGACTGTTGCCATGGGAATAAGTAAAAGATTAACTGTGCGTCAAGCATTCTGGTGAGGTAATAGCAGTTGTCTTTGTGTGCACCCACAACAACCTTCCCAGAGTTATAATCCAGGTTAGTCAGACACTCACCTTCTCCCACAGCTTTATTCTTATCCCTTCCAGTCTTCATGGAAGTCTTTCTCGACTACATTGCTACTGTCGCCTTCAACCACATCCCCTTACATCTGCAAAAACATTCTCCTAATCACTTCAGTAGTACACCCAACCAAAGATATCCTCAACCACCATCTCCCCCCTGGCTCCCTCCCCAAAAATACCCGGACTTTCATCATCAAATGTATATTCAGAAATCAAGGTCTTCACACACTAATTTACATTCTGAGAGAAGAGAGGTAAAATACTTTGCATATAATAACAAATCTTTTGGTCAAGTGAGGAAGCTGAGAAAATAAAATAGACTCTGGGCTTCAAGCTTAGCTTTAGGCCACATCTGTGTTTACATTTAGGGCATCTTCAATGCCTGGCACAGCAAGCCTTGTAGCTAGAATAAGCCATGCAGGCCCTTCTAGGAAACCCCCTATTAGTGGTGTAGCCAGTGTGTCATGTGCCACAGTGCAAGGATGGAAATGGGTCCTGGCTGCTGTTTGAATTACAAAACACATCAATGATCAGGGTTCAGTGGGTCTCTCAGGCCTCTAAGCTCCTGTGCCAATGCACCTGCTGCACCAATGGAAGATACACCCCTGGAGCCCAACTGGATAGACCAGCTTACAAGGAGAGCTTTCCCATAATCAATCCTGTTCAGAACTAGTGCCTGAACTACTAGTTTTAGGTCATTTTTTGCTATGAAATTTGCTTTCCCTCATTTTCTGCAATTGAAATTGGGCCATTAAAATAGAAGTAAGAAAAGATTTAATTCTCCATAAAGCCCCAGCATGGAATAATGCATTGTGTGCATGTGTACACATTCAAACATAAACATAAATGGCGCTTTTCCTAGCTATTTACAGAAAAATGTGATGTTCCATAAGGTTTTCCAACCCACATTGAGGGTTGAGTCTCATGGCACGGCTGTAAGACTGTAATGCCTCTTGTCCACCTACAAAACCAACGTGCTTGAACTGCTTGGCTGCGGTGCAAACAAACTGCTTTTGGCTATTCTGTTATACCAAAGGATTGACGTGGAAGTGACAGCAGGCAGCTCGCAATATGGGGCGTTGAGAGGTGAAGTGAATTCTCATACCAAGTGAGAATCAGCATCAAAGTTTCTTTGGGTAAAATCCACCAGGGGCGTAACACAGGCCCCCGCAGCCCCCGCGGTGCAGGGGGGCCCCCAAGCTCTAGGGGGCCCCCTCAGCACAGTACTCTGGCCGGAGAGCTCCTGATTGAGGCCGGAGGGGGCCCCTCCACGTAGATTGCAGGGGGGCCCCCTCAAGTTTTGTTACGCCACTGAAATCCACACTACCGAAAGGGGTTTTGTTCTGTGAGTGGGGCCTCCCAGCGAATAAGCAACTAGCTACCCTTACAGGGTTTAAGTTCTGCTATTCTGCTTTATGAAACTGGAAGCTTTATCTGGGTCTTTGACCTAGGGATAAAAAGGTAAAATGGGAGAAAAAGAAGAGAGAAAACGAACAAAGCCTCAGTCCGAAGCCTCAGTCCGTTTAAAAAGCAAACGGTCTTTTGGGGGGGGAGGGAAGGGGGGAGGAGACTCAACTGGAAGCCAGAAATCAATCACAGTCTCAATCTCTAGTTCTTACTGCCTGAGATAAGTAAACCTGTATCTTAAAGCTCCAACTAGAAAAAACTCCTTTATAACAAAGCCAATATGTCTGTTGCTTAAACCAAACCTAGGGCTCTTCAACAACCTGTGAAACGTAAGAATGCAACTCATCCGCTACCTGGCTAAGAAGATATGGAGAGGTTCCACTATGTACAATTCTCAGGGAGTAGTCTGGTAGCTGGTGAAGGGCTAGATAGACCTATTGGTTTGGAGTCTGGTTGCAGTTGTGCTGCCCAATGTAGAATTTTACTCATTGGGAGTAGAAGTCATACTTTGCGCGCTTGGAGAAAAGACGTAGTGATGACTCATTATTGGATATGCAATTTCTATACAATAAATAACAATTCTCTTTATTCTTTGTCAGCATAGAGGTGCATTTCTATCATATTAAATCTGCACTTTCCAACCTTGAGTGTCAACCCATTTTCTTGTAACCTGTTCAACACCTGCCTCACTCTCATTGCTTCCAAAAATCAGAATATCATCCTAATGTATCTTTATTCCACCAGTTCCTCTCAGTATTTTTTACTTTGCCTTCGGAAACATCATGCTTGCTGAAATCAGGCCAGAGAGTGTCCTTAAAAAGCCAGAACGTTCCAAAGTGGGTAACAAATGCATCTGAATCTTTTGAATCTTCGTACAACTTGACTTGATGGTATACTGACACCAAATCCACCATTAACGGTCTAAACATAACTTTGTCTTACTCTAAGCAGTTGGCATGAGGCTGACAGCAATACTTTAGATGAGTAATCATACACATATATCTATAAAATACGATTCCATAATTATTTTCTCTTGTGATGCAGGTAGGTTGGAAGAATGTATAACTCCACTTTGGCTGAGCAGGGGAGATGAAGAGCAGTAGTGATAGATATAAGTCACCCCTACAGCAGGCCTTTATAATCCTGACGGCAGGGTGCTTGGTTCTAAGTGAGAGGGTGCCCCTACATGAGCAGGACACCCCTGCAGCCTACGGAGTCCATTCTCCCGGGTTGTCAGTGAAGCAGCCATATACTAATATAGAGGGGCATTACGTGACCGCGTGATGACCATCTCGAAAATGGTTGCAACGAACGGTATTGTGTTTGGTGTCAAACATGTTGGAATCATACCCCCACACCGGTAACCGGTGTGGGAGGTATGATTCCACCCACCCGGAAGGCCCTTCGTGGGGCTCTCGGTGTTCCCGGTACCAGCCTTCTAGCTCCGGACAGCACAAAATGGTTGCTGCCGACCAGAGACACATTTCTGCCCTCCTGCTGCTGAGCTAAGCTTGAGCAGAGGAAGGCAGGACAATAGGCATCCTGTCACAGGGAGGTGTGACCACCTCCCAGACAGGATTTAGTGTATTAGGATTGGGTGGGTGCGCTTGCCAGCGCCTGAAAGTCTGCATGAGGGGCACATTTGGTGACCCTGTGCAAAGTCCAGTTCAAACCAGTCCTGGGAGCCGTTGGCTCCTGCTCTGGCACGAAACTGGACAAAGGACATGGAAGTAACCTCCCCCTGTCCAGACCCTCCCCAGGGAGGGTCCCCTGAATCTTTCCAATCCTCTCCCGTGGGTACTTAAGGGCTTACCTGGCTGTAGGACCTTAGATTCGTCGTGGACAAGATTCAGAATTGAAACCACTGCACTTCTATCGTCTGGGCACTCTGGACTTTGCTGGACTTCGTTTGGGCCTGACTTCTTCTCCCTTCCAGTCTGCTGCATCGTCTGTGCCTGTGCATCCTCCAGGAACCTTCCAAGGCCTGTGAAGCATCAAGGACAACCGAAGTAATCTCCCTTGGAGTGAAGGAGTGACTCCCCTGCATTCGCAGGCACTGCAGCGAAGACGACCAGTCTGCAGATCCAGAGCTCCTCTGGACTCCGTGGGCTCTGCAACTCAGGTGGTGGTTTCCTCAGCCCCCGAGGCCTGCTCTCCCCTCTGACCAGGTTTGAGCCCAGCAGCTGGAGTGGGGGTTGCAATAACTGAACCCCTTGGTACCATGTCACCTTTGCAGTTGCAAAGGCTTGTTGACATCTTTGCAAGAAGATCTTCAGGCTCCAAGTAGCCCCAACCCCAAGCACCTCCTGTGACCAGAATCTTTGGCCACACCACATCGTGTGCATCGTGGCCTGCCTCTTTTGGTGAGCTGCTCGAGGTCTTCTCACTAGTCCTGTGCCATTGGCCTGTGGGTCCATTTGAGGGTCGCCTTTGATTTCCTTGGGCTCCCCTGATTGCTTGGGGCCTGCCCTGACTCCCCTGCTTGTGGTGAGTCTCCTAGACCTTGATGGTCCGAACCGTACACTTTCTTGACCTCCTGCATGGGTGGCCTTTGCCAAGGCTTGTTGGTGCTCCCGCAGGACACCGACCCCTCAGCACTCGACATCCTTCGTGAGACAGCTCGTATCCGGCTCCTGGTCATCCTCAGCATCACCTGGTCCCCGCAGCTGCAGAGTCATGTTCACCGTCAACTATCCTGAAGCACCCGACATCGGTGGGCATTCGTCTACCGAGCCCCTGATCACTCCCAAGTGACCCAGATTCTGTCCCCTCTGCTTTCAGGTACTCTTCAACAAGAATCCACGTTTTGATTCCAACGGACACTTTCTCCTCTTCCAGCAGCAGCACTTTCCTGAAGTCCTCCATTGGGTTTGACAGCGGTTTCTGACACCACTTCACACCTATGCACCCGGCTTCCCTGGGATAGGTATCTTGGGTACTTCAGTATCCATGGGTGGGTGGCTCTCCAACCTTCTGTCTTCCATGGGGTTTCTTCAGGCTCCACTGGGAAGGGTCCCTAATCTTTAAAATTCCAACTTCGACTTGCACATAGACTTATATGGAGCATGCAGTCGTGTTCACACACTGCACACACACTCCGTGGGGTCCCTATCTACTCACCTTGGGTGGTTCCTTGGGGTCCCAGCAATTCTACGTCCTCTCGACTTTGTCCTGACTCGAGTCGTGGTTCTTATATCACTTTCTTAGTATATGGTTTGGTCCCCCCCGGGGCCATTGTGTATTAGTGCTATTTACTGTGATTTATTTGCTAAAGTATTGTGTGCTTTGTGTCTATCTCCGTGTGGGAGATACTATAACGTACTAGATAATGTTATATAATAAATACATATTTTTATAACAACTGTGTGGTTCTCTTTTAATTTAATCTATACTATATGATTGCATTCTGGTAAAACAAGCTGCTTTACACTCCTTCAAGACTAAGCCTGAAGGCTGCTCTCCACAGCTACCACTTGGATAGCTTTCTAAGGTTGTCTGAGAGCTCTTAAATCACCATAAGGGTTGTCTGGACTGGTGCAGGGTGTCCACTTACATTAGTTTACATCATATACCAGGCCAGCCTCTCACACAGGCTCACCAATAATTCCACTAAAGGCTGCATGCATTCTTTCATTGTGGAATCAGGCAAGGAACCATAGATTAAGGAAGTCATCTTCCTTCTCACAGTGTCCAGAGTTCTCAGGGAAATGCAGTTGCAGAGGATTCTGCTTAGCCTTCCTAAGGCAAATAAAATGACCCAAACCTAACAAATCAGAGCCATGCAGCTGAAAACTTCTCTGGTACAGTGATCTGTTAGTCTTTAGTTGCTCTCCCCCAGACTTAAACAGAAGTCATAACCCTGCGGAACTTCCCTTCCATCTTACCATTTTTTCTCTTCCACAGGAGATTCTAGACTCGCTTAATGACAATATAGTGCTCATTCCTGAGTGTCACAAACCACTGATGATCAAGCGTCAGCTGTCAAGCTGGTCCTGGTTGGAGTAAGTGCCACACAAGAGAGCTAACTTTTCCTTCAGCTCACCGAGATGAGGCGAGCAACACTTACAATTTGGCATTAGTGCATGTTTAAACCACTTTCTAACACAAATGCATAGCTGCTCCATGGGAAAGGAGCACAGCCAAAAGGCTGTATTTAATTCTTACTACCACTGGGAGTACTTGATGATGCATAAATTAGTTCTTGGTAAATCTAACCTGGATTGTATGTCAGAATATTGCCAACAAAAATATTGTCTGATAGAAATATTGTGCTCTCAGAATGTTTAACAAAAATATCCTTCCATTGAGTGCAACTATTGTAATATTTACCAAAAGGGGTGATCTTTTTGTAAACAATATTTATGACACAATATTTCAGTCAGACTCTATTTTGGTTACTATAGTTTGCTACCATACGTTACTGGGTCATCGTTACATTTGCATTGTGCTTGAAAATAGTTTTTATCACCAAAGATGTAATAATGCAGCCTCTTAAGAAATTAATCTTTTATAAACATTTACAATTCAGAACACAAATATCACAAAAATGTCCTGTAGCGATCGCCTACATAAACCAGGCAAATCTTTTCTTAATCGCCTAATTAACAAAAATTGTCTAAAAATGCAGCATTATATTTCAAACATGCCACAATAAAGAAAAAAATATAATGAGAACATGGCCAAAGCCATGCTCAGAACTAATTCTCTAGCCCTCTCATTTGATAGCCAGACCTGACTGGACATGGCCTGGAACAGGGGTCTTCAACCTTTTCTGTACTGAGAGCTACTTATGTTCAATGAAACGCATTGAGAGCTACTAATATTATTAGTGTTGTATAATTTCAATTTTTTTATATGTATAATAATTAAACCAAGCAAAAGCTTTCTAATTTAATAAGCTGGGCTGCACACAGGTGAGCTACTTAGAGGTAGCTGGAGAACTACAGTAGCTCACAAGCTACTGGTTGGAGACCCCTGAAGCTTTTAGAAGTTTTGCAAGATGCCAAATTCCCCTACAGTCTCAAAATCTCTGTCACATAATCTATCCACTTTAAAGTGTGATCTTTCTCTTACACTTGCAACTTATGGATCATCGGCCTGCGATATGTATTCCTGATCTAGATTTTAAATTTGGCTCTCGGTATGGGAATAGACTGCAGAGATGAACGCACCAGGGAATATGTGGATCCCATTAACCTGCATTCTCATGTGTTTCATTTATTTATATAGGTTTTTGTAAAGCACTGCATATTGCCTTTCATTTACTGAAAGTGATCACAACAATACAGTTTAATGAGCGGAAAGGAGAAGTTAGGGTCTACTTGGACATGTGAGCAACTCTTTCTGATATTCTTCAGATGCAATCCTTGTTTTGTGTGCCGTTAGGTTGAACATTTAGCTCAGTTTTCATGGGTTTCCAAAACCATCTGCAAAAGTCTTATACAATGTGCTTTATTAGTTTCACCATCAACATGGTCTTCTTCAGCATCTCCTCCCCCAAGAAAAAGAAGAAACTCCTCAGAGGAAGGTGATGTGGAGTGGGCCCATGAATTTGCCATGAATGAGGAGGCAGAAAGAAACTTCCAGAAGGCACAGTGGGCTGTCATCACAGTAGGATGGTTGGCAGGTCATTGTTCATGTTAAGAGTGGCAGTGAGAAAGTCCTAATCACTTTTATCCAGTCAGGGCGACTTACATGTAACAAAAGGGAAGGTTAAGGTGCCAGCTCGACATGGCAGTAGAGACTGCGCGCAAACACTGCAGTAGCTGGTCTGAGACACCTTTAAAAGGCTGCCTGTGTGGGTAGCACAACCAGTACTGCAGGCCCACTCCCAGAATTTGATTTACAGGCCCTGGACACACACAGTGCACTGTACTAGGGTCTTAGCAGTAAATAATAAAAGCCAATCATGGAAACACTAATCCATAAACACAATTCACACAGAGAGCACATGCACTTTAGCACTGATTAGCAGTGGTAAAGTGCCGAGAGTCCTATAGCCAACAAAAACAGGGTCAAAAATAGGAGGCCAAGAATCAAAAAGTCTGGGGAGAAACCCGCTGAAAAAGCCAGGTCTAACAGCTGTAGTACTGCCAATTGCCTCTATCTTCTTCAAATTATAACAGTCACCAGGAATAACCCCCATTTGAACTCCCTGTCTGGCTTCATAACGTTTTCTGGGTCCTCACCGCTAGTTTTTTATTTCTTTACCATTAAGAAGAACAATTTGCATAACATGGCACTCTGAAGTGCATCCTGGGCTGTCAAGAGCACATATTGGAACTGGGAATCTGTTGTCTCATTTGAAAACCAAAAAGGCAAGCACACATGCACAGGAGTAAAAAAAAGAATGTGATGGTGTTAATGGTTATGAAGATGGTGGCGCATGGCCATCTCACATCAGATTTCAGGACGAAAGCACTGCTGCTCAAAGCCCATTTTCAGCATCAGTTGCCTCATGCTGGCATCAGTTGCCTCTTGCTGGCACAAGGAGAGGTCACCACAAAGCACCCAAAGCAGAACACTCACACAAATCTCAGTTTTGGTAGAGAAGTCACCAAAAATAAAAAAAACTGTCACAGCTATGCTTAGCAGTGAAACTCTGTGGGGCCGATTCACAGAACTAATCTGAGATAAAATCCTAAACTTACTACTTTTGGTATTCACAGAAGGCATTTAGTAGTAGTAAAGTTAGGAGTCCTAACTTTACTACTGCTAAACGCCTTCTGTGAATACCAAAAGTAGTAAGTTTAACCAAAAGTAGTAAGTTTAACCAAAAGTAGTAAGTTCAGGATTTTATCTTAACTTAGTAGTAGTAAAGTTATTCTGTGAATACCAAAAGTAGTAAGTTTAGGATTTTATCTCAGATTAGTTCTGTGAATCGGCCCCACAGCCGCCATAATCATAATCATAGACGGGCCTCGTTATAAAAATGAAGTTGTTTTCTTTGATGGAAGGAGAAATTCCCTTGAATTTGGTGGCAACAATTTGTTTGAAATGGAAGTTGGCAGGTGGATTTATTTTTAATTTTCACTATGCAACAGTTGAACATGCAAATGCTAGGGCTGGCTTGAAAGCACCAAAGGAGAATATTGTACACAATCCATATCCCCACGTCAGTGTGGCATAGTGGTCAAGCTACAGACCATATGTGCATCACTGTGAACTCAGTTACTTACAACTGGATTAGAACTAGAGCACTCCCACTAGTACTGCTTTTTAAGGCGTTAATCAGCATGCAACAAATGCAGAGTTTTCCTTAGAGAAAGCATACATAGCTGCCAACATCCTGGAAGGATCAATGAAAATGTCTACTAAATGGCTAAACGCCTCACTGTTCTAAGGATCAGATTTATTGGCAGTTCTAGTGTCATGTGAGTTTGCAATGACAGAACCCTTGTGGCTCCTGATGGACTCCGTAGAACTGAGTGAAGTGAAGTCAGGTTTAGAATGTTGAGTTTGCCGTTATACGCAGAAGAATAAAGATGTGTTATACTAAGCTCTGTGTGTGGCGCAGTCATTGGTGAGTACCCAGGCTGGGGAGGACGCTACACCATTGACAGTGGTAGTAACATTGTCTGTGTCACTTTAGATGGCGGATATTTCCAAGTGCTCTGTTTTGCTAATTGCATCAAGCTGATTGCCAAAAAGTCTACCAAGTACTGGTCATTTGTCACATAATTTGCACACTTTTTAGTCATTTGTTCAAAGCATGAAAGCAGTTGAGGGATCATAAGCAAGATAATTAAGTTTCCGTACATGAGGGCTGGCGAAAATTGAAAGCGATGGGGCATAAATTTCTCAGATGTACTTGAGCGAAGCTCAGCTGCAGCCCTTGCAGGTAAGAGCGGTGGGGTGGTGGGGCCAGGTAGGGGGGATTTCGACAGACGGTGAGGGAAAATGTATTATTTAATTTTCCCTCGTGGTCGTCTGTCGAATCCCCCCCAACCTGGCCCCACCGCTCTTACCTGCACGGTCAGTGGCTGGCCAAGCTGTGAAATCGGCTTTTTGATAAAGAATTTGGAGGAAGAGGGTACAAAATGGTGGATGAATGTGTACTTTTTTGAGATGAAAATTGTATAGGATTGTAAAATGTATTCCTGTCTGCAATGACTCCTCCAAGAAGCAGTGTCAAAAAATGTGCCGATAAATCAACAACAAACTTCTAAGATCAGACTGAAAGTGACTCTTTCCAAACACTTGCCAACTAACAGACTCAATTAATAGAGGAGCTCTATCGACTTATTATTCAGACAAAGTAAAAACATTCTACACCTTAGACATGCTACGTATGGCAAACCCACCTTTATCAGTCAAATCAGTTTTTCCTTCGTTTCTCATCCTTCCTTTTTTTCTGTTTATGATAAACATTCACCTTGCACAAGAGGAATTATTCTTCAACCTCAATCTGGCAAGTAACTCCCCTGCCCAAGAAACTTCCCTAAACCCTGCAAATCTTAGCTATATCTATTTGTTACTACCTTCTTCTTCCTAAGGAAAACAACAGGAATATATATTCTACACCGAACTAGTGAGGCTTTTAGTCAATAATTCTTTGTCAGGAACGGAAGTGAGTGTTATGCTATCTATTTTAGTCTTCCATTCCAGCAGATCAACAAGCTTTCAAACTTCATGTCACTAGAGGATTCTCTTCAAACAACAAGAAAAAGACTCCAGCAGACCGGACACTACTCCCAGATATCCCTTCCAGACTCTCTTGATTCTACCAATCACAGGCCCTTTTCAAACTTCCTCTTTTCTTCTTGCTCCAGTAGAAAGATAGTGGAATTGGTTAGGGTTTATGTCGTCTTTGTATGTGCCATGATAGTATGTGTTTTCTGCTCTTTGCCATTTTACCCTTGAGGTGCCAGCAATCTGCGATTCACATGTATTGAGGCTCCCACGTAGTAGATTAGCCCACTTCTTTCTTGTTCCCGCAGCCAACTCTAATGTACAGCCTTGAAGTACTCTGATCACTAAAGGGAGTCAGAGGTAGTTCAGCATTGGTCCTATGCTCAGCTCATGACTGGCTGAGTTTAATCTACCTCCAGAGCCTACGGCCAATTAGGACTTGCAAACAGAGGCACAGGCCAGTGTTGGAGGCCAAGTCAGAGCCCTGTGGCAGCAGAATTCCCCACTTGCAAGGGTGGGGCCTCAGCGGATGTACTACCTGTGATTTTATGATTGAGAGGGCACTCTGCATCTCCCAAATCCCTTTAATATATTAATTCTGTAAGTTGGGGATCAGATGCTTCACAGATAGATAGACTTTGATCACATGGTGGAGTCGGCAGGCCTAGACTTTTATGTTGAAGTTGGCGAGAAGGTTTACTACTTTGAGTTAGACCTGTCAGACGCAATAGACTCTTCAGTGCACTAGGTGGTGTCAAATGCATTACATCCTCTGCGCAGCCAATTGTTATAGCTGGCAGCTTGTCAGCCTGAACCTCTGTCCTTGAGGGGAGCTTTGAATTTACCCCAAACTAATCCAAAACTCTGAGGTCAGGACACACCTGCAGCACCTACAGGTTCTAAGACCTGGGTCAAATCTAACCAGCATCAGGGAAACTTTGAATGGCTCATAGATGCCTTCCTGAATATCTGCCTGGTGGGTCTACTACCCTCCTACCCTGGGGAAGATAGTGGCAGAGTATTCTTCTTGCTGGAAAATTAGGGCACAGACTCAGATGCAGATGTTTCCAACCTGTCAGAAGAGGAGCCTGGCCCTAGCAGCCTATGGCCCCTGTCGGTTCATGCTAAACGCTCTATACCGATGAACCTGGCTGCAGACTCCCCTAAGGTTTCTGATAAGCTTGAGCCAGAAGGCCTTTACGAGCCTAGGTTCCCAAATGGGACTCCTTTGGACAACAATGGCTCAATCGTTTTCAGCAGGCTCAGGGAGCACCTCAACAAGGATGTTAGGGGCTGCCTGCAAACCCAATGTCCTCACCCCTCTTTGGCGGGCAAAGTGGCGTTGAGACCAGAAACCAATGGCAAGATGGCTACATTCTTGTCCAAGCTTGTAAATGATCTTAAGAATGGGAATGCCCTGGAGGGCCTGTCAGGATAAGCTCTGAGAACACTGATGTGTCTTTGATCAGGATTCTGCACACGGCAGAGGAGGCCAAATCCTCCAAGACACTGATTCACCCAGATATCCTCTCCAGTTGGGTGCAATGGGTGACATGCTTTTTAGACAACATCAACTGTGCTTTGTCCACAGAATGTATGCATTCTTTGCGTAACAAGATTGATCTGAAGTGGGGGGGGGAAGGGGTGGCAATTTCTGAGACAGGTTACCCAGAGAGGCCTCTTCAGAGACCCTTCCATCAAAGAATTAAGCAATTTTGCGATGACCTTTGCACGGCTAGTCACCCCTGGAGGGATGTCCTTCAAAAAGATGATTAGATGGTCAGACTGAGCTTGAAGGGTCTGTGCTTAGTTGTCCTGGTGTTCCAACTGCACAAGCATTTTCTGCGGCTGGAAAGAGCAGGTGCATGAATTTTCCAGTCCTTTTCTTTTGGCTCTCATCACTAAGTTGCTCGGATCAGTGGCCAAGTAGCTCAGTGCCAACGGGGTCAGGATGCTAGTCTATTTGGATGACTTCCAGTCCAGTTTGTATCTCACCTTCAACTGACGGTGAAGCATCATCAGTGTCTGTGTTTTGTTATAAATGAGGTGAAGTTGGATTTGTTTCCCAGTCAAATCATAACCTTTCTGGAGTTTGTCACCAGCTTGGACCCTGCAACCTTGCAGCTTCCAAGAGACAAGGTTGCATCCATAAAGAGAGAGCTGAGAAGATGTTGATCTTAAACAAGATGTTACTTCACAAGATAGCCAGACTGTTGGGCCTCTTGTGGGCTTCCATTGAGGTGAACTTTCTGGGCCCCTTTCACTGTCAGCCCCTGAAGTGTTTGAAGACAAACCATCTTCGGAAGTGTCTACAGTACTTAGATCTTGTTACCCTTTCCATGGAAGCCAGGAAGCAACTTTATTGGTGGTGGGACTACATGGAGGTCTGAATGGGACAGACAATTTTGAGAGTGATCTGGACATAGTCATGGAGTCAGACATCAGCTTATCTGGCTGGGGCATTTGATGTGGAGATGTGTCTACAGGTGTCAGATCGTCAGACGCAGAGTTGAGTCACCACACCACCTGTCTCAAGCTGCTGGTGGGATCCTTCACGGTGAGAAGTTTTGCAAAGGATCACATGACATGCTGCATTACATCACCCACTTGTAGGCGACCAAGTCAAGGATGTTGGCAAACTGGCCAAAGAAGTCTTTGGTGGTGGTGGAACATCTCACTGGGACAGCCAATGTAGTGGCAGACTGAAACTGCAGGTTTCTGGAGGATTTCCAGCATTTGGATGTTGGAACTGAGGATTTTTCATTTGTGAAAGTTCAAATAGGGTCTGTTCCAGATAGACTTATTTGTCTCTTGTCTCAAGCACCAATTGGACACCCCCTGATCTGCAAACTATTATGGGTTTGTTTTGGCTCATTCCCCGAGGCCTGGTATTCAACTCTGTGGAATACCATCTCAGTCCCCAATATTTTGCAGGCTTGGCCGCATAATTAACTTTTATCAAGAAAGGAGTTTGCAGCAAATTGAGGTGTACAATTTGAGGGCTCTGAATTTGTCTGGTTGCATTTTACACAGGTTGGGGTGACTTTTGCTATTGTCCTTCAGACAAAGTCCAGTACCAGAGATGTATCTTGGCCAAGTTTCCCTGGTTCCCTTAGACCTAGGGGCCCGATTCTGATGCGGGTTGGAAAAGCTTCCCGACCGAGGGCCTGATTCTGATGCGGTTAGGAAGGCCTCCTAACGGCATTTGCTCCTTCCAAATCGGATCGGGAACGTGTCTTCCTGACCGAGGGCCCAATTCTGATGCGGTTAGGAACAAATGTTCCCATTGAAGTCAATGGGAGTTCAACCAAATCGTATCTGGAAGCATCCGGATGCATCCTACTCCGCCGGTCGGACTTTCCCGATCCGAGTGGGTCGGACACCATTTCCCAACCGATTCGGTCGGGAAGCTTTTCCAACCCGCATCAGAATTGGCCCCTTAGTGTGGGTCAGTGCCTTAAGGCTTATGATTCTTTGATAGCAGAGGTCTGTCCTTGTGGAGTACATCAGCTTTTCGTTTCTGTCAGAAGACCATTTGCTGCAGCTTCATCTCTAACAACTGCCAGGTGGGTTTGGTGGATTATGATGGAAGCAGTGCCGATACTCCATTTTTACAGCACATCCAGCTCGGTTTCACTCAGGCACATATTCTGAATGCATCAGACTAGTCATCTGACTCGACCTTCAAAAGGTTCTACTATAAGCCGTTGAGAACTATGAATTCTTTGGTGGTGAGCAAGCTTTATACTAGCATAATCCTTGCTTTCGATCCTGACATAGAATGTAAACTTTCCTAGCTATCATGACGGAAAGTTTCAGGTCCATTAAGCACATGAAAGTGAAGATTATTCTCACCCAGCTACAGTTATCTTTGTTTTCCCCCCTGGTTCTCTATATGGTTTAAGTATAACAATTTCAAAATGTTTCTCAGTTTATGATTATGGTTTATCTATAGTTACTGATTTTCCTTGTCTTGAGAAAATTGTCATTGTTGATATGTAATGTCATTTGTTGTTGAGATACGACAGACAGGATATACGCTTCAATTATTATTATTTTTTTTTCTTTCTTTGATTAGGTTCAGATGCAAAACAAGATTGACACAGACGTTTAGTCGCATGAAGAAAATAGGATGTCTGAAGAGGGACTTTCCCTGCTATAGGGCTTGATCATTTGTGATTGGTGGACTCAGGAGAGGCTGGAAGGATCATCTGGGACTGGTGGTCTATGAGTCTCATGGCATTTTTTCTTGATATTTAAGGAGTTTCTGCTACTGACATGAAGTTGGAAAGCTTGTTGATCTGCTGGAGTAGAGGAATAAAACAGATTCAAGCATATCCTTCGCCTCTGCTACCGTAATAGAATTTAAACTTTCCTTCACAATAGCTAGGAAACTTTTCATTACCATCCATGGGAACGCCAGTCTGGATATAGACAGGGTTGTCACACACACACACACACACACACACACACACACACAGCTACACTGCAGATCACTGATGACAAAGTCTGCTCAACAGACAGCAGAGTAACTTGTCAAAGAGTGTTGTAAAACCTATTTTCAACATTTGACACAATGAACAGCAAAACCCTTATAGCACTAAGAGAACATCAATTCGCAGTAAATTCCTTGATGGCTTTCTGGCAGTTCTCTGAGGTTGTCATAATAGGAAAATCAACACCTGCACCAGAAACCAATGGCATTAGAAATCCTCACGGCCGTTTCCAAACCCAACACTTTTGAATCTATACAGGGAACCCCCTAGGTGCATTGATCAACTATTTAGGGCTGGGTGTTCATAAATAGATGAAACACATGCAATTCCACTATAAAGTAAAAAAATAACAGAGCACTCCATATTCAATGCCCAAAGCCAAAATAAAAAATATTCGATTAATAACATCTACACATTCCACATATACTTCTGGGAGAAGGTTCACCACACCCACTGTGAATGAAATAACACCCATTGTTGTACTCTGTACCAAACATTCTAGATGTGTGTTAGTTCCCAAACTACACCTCGAAATCCACATCAAGAACATAGTGGAAAGAGCATAGTTTCAGCTGCACTAGGAAAAATAAAGTAATACTGTCTTGCAAATTCATCTCTGTTTAGGTCAGTTGTATCGACACACTCGTCCTCTCAAGACTGGAGTATGGAAACTTTATTGTCAGGAGCTTCAAAGCAAAGCAGCTCCAAACAGAATGCAGCAGCACCTTTGATGTCAACCACTTGCTAATTGACCTTTTTTGCTACACCTCTCCACTGATTACTACAGTGGCAACCTTTATCTTTATACCAGCTCACCTAATCTACAGGATCATGCACCACTGTAGTCAGATGGTTTTTTATGCAAAACTTTTGCACCTTTTTTCCAGTTATTTAATGTGCTTGGACATTGTGATATTCAGAAAGTAACATTCCTGTAGCAGCCTAGCAGCTCATACATCCCAAATATTCTTAGCTGACAGCAGTCCCTAACTTTTCTAACTTGAAATAGAACTCTCTTGGAACTAGGTTATTAATGACGTGAATGTTACTTTCAGAACTATGGGGTGACCACTGCATTCAACGGCAATTGTAACTATTATTTTACTGGCTTAAAATGTGTCTTTAAGTGATCCAACCTGTTGCTAATGCCTAAATGTTTATCAATAGATGTATATGAACTATCAGTTTTGACAATGGTGAAAGTGATGCCTCAAAATCTACGTTTACCAGCTTAAGAAATTTAGGTAATGTAATAGGCAACATAGCCTCCTTCACCCGTCCTCCCCATCGCAGTCCTTACAAAGTACCTTTCATTCAAACTGGAAGTGAGTCATTATAAAGACCCTCCTCAACTTATCATTAGTTAATACTCCCATTTACCACGCTACTGTAGTAAATACTCTCTACAACATATGTTTATGTCGTGCTCTTTAAGATCATAGTATAATTTCAGAGTATCGCTACTTCAGAAAAAATAAAAATCTTCTATCCATAGTTTAATTCATGGTACCATCTTATTTATGTGCAAGGGTAGTCCCTTATATCTTCTGGTATTTTTATAAAATGCATTCATTATTTTAGGAGAAGTCTCCTGCAACAAAAAACGCATCAATGTTACTCTACTAGTAAACCCTTAGCATGGCAACCTCCGCCTCCCTTTCTAACCTTCCAATCTGTCCGTACCTTCAAAAGTGTTCCTTCTATCCCTTAAGTCATATTTTTATTAATTTATTCAATATGTTAGACGCAGTCTCCTGCAACAATAGAACATATACGTGTTACTCTACCAATTAATCCATTGGTTGGAAACCTTTATATCGCTTTCTAATCTACGATTTAGTCCATTCCTTTTATAATGTTCCTTTCTTGGCTTATTGCCTCCTGTTATTGTGGTGCTCAAAAACTACCATTAAAAAATGGCCGCCCCATATATACTGGCAATTCAAAATATCCGGCGGCAAGTGTAGGCCGATGAACAAGACTCTAGAATTCTATGGTGGTGTTTCACCTCTATGTTCTTAGTACCTCCTAATGTATAAACAGAATTATCCACTCTATTTTCACAATTTATATTATTCACATTATTGCTAAAACTTAGTGTTGCACAAAGCTCTAAAAATGAAGGTTCATATCACCTTCATTTCATATTGTAGCATCAAACAAATAATGTTGCTGTAAACTGTTTATTATAAACCATATCCAAGAATTAGGTGAGGGCGGAACTCGCTGAATTTGACTCAGCGGAAATCTGTGGAGTTACATAAAAACTCCACAGGATTCCACAGAGTTCCGTCAAAGGGCGGAAATAGGCATGTTGCACTGCTCGCGCTGTGATTTAGCACCGTTAGCACATTCCATGCTGAAAAATCTGCATGCATGGCACCACCCGGTGCGCCAGAGGGCACAGCTACTCAAGCTGATTTTGATGCCTCTTGAGTAGATTTTGTACTCAAGTTGCAGCCTTCTGAGCCCGAACAGTTGTGAGAGTCATTGTTAGAAAAATCTCTCTGGATGTCCTCCTAGCGACCAGAAATTGTGATGGGGACACCAAATCTCGCTCGCACTCACCAACTTACCATTCTGGAGCCGCTCGTCAGAAACAATTTCTACAATGCGGCGATTGGCAGAATTTGGCTGGAACTCTGCGTTTCAAGAGTAACGAGGAGTCACCAAAATTACGCGGGCGGAACAGAATATTTTGCCAACCCCTTAATGCTCTCATCTATGTGTATGTTCACGATACCATTTGGTTAGTTTAATGTTCACTTTTCAGTTTAAGCCCCATATTTTAGTATATGCTTCCATTTTAATTATTTTACAACTACATATTATTTAGCACATAATTTGTTTGCTTTTATATACAAAGTAGTCATGCTCTCCCTTTATCCAGATTTGTATCATGCTCAGTGGTGGCTTGAACCCATCAGCTCTATTACCTTTTACACTGTCTTAGTCAATGTACTCAACAGCTCCGCTATCTTCAATAATAAACCCGCTAATGTGACCTTTCTTGTACTCTTCAATTTGAGCTCTGTACTTTAGTATATACTTCCATTTTAATAAGCTTAAAACCACATACTAGCTAGCATACTGTTATTGGTTGTCCTTATATACAAAGAAATCACGGTTTCCTTTTATCCAGATTTGTATCATTTTCACAGGTGGCTCTGGCTCATCAACTCCATTATCTTTCACTTGGTCTTAATCACATTCCTGGACCATTCTGGTAGAATATATAACATTCACCCTATTGGAATTACTCTGTCTTGTGTGATCTTTAAATAATGTTAAATTTCAGTTACTTCGATAGTATAATTATCAGATGACACCCTTCGAAGAGTCTACACTTCATTGTCGATACCCCCATTAATATCTTAGCTTACCTCAAACTTTCATTCAATAATTACTTTTTATAATGTTAAAGTAATCTCCTATTTGGCTCTAGTACATTGTAACTGGCAACTAGAAATTGCGCTTAAAGAGCCCTAGCAAGGAGACAGAATCCTGAGGGCCTAGATGAGGATGAAGACAGTGCCAAAAAGCAAATATATACAAAGGATGACACTTAAAGGAATGATCATGCACATTAGGGACGTTTTGGGGTTTGATATAGTCCCTGCTCACCCTGAGCCTAATACAGCTCTGGAAAGGGGATCACCTTCCTTTCCATGACATTCTGTAGGATGTCTTAGCAGGAAGGATAATGATAAGTCCTTTTTTCCCCGTTTTTAGATTATCAGATATCCTTTACAGGATTTTGAGGAAAATTTCCCTCAAATCCCTAAAATAAATACAGTTACCAAGTATGACATCCTCATCATTGTTAATTTCAGAGGACACACTGCTTTAACACCCAATTCACAAAAAAGGTGGAGAGTTGCTTCAAGAGGGAAAACTCAGTGGGGCATTTTGCAATAGGACTAAGCACTTATAACGCTTATATCTCGTAGATGCTTTTGAAAGACTTTCAGCTCTTTTTGAATGTTTACAAGATTATTCAGCCATTTTAGACAAATGAAGCTCATCTCAATATTTTTGTCAAATATCACCTTTGTTATCTGGTCCTCAGCCATGTCACCAAGGGTGGCAATTGTGGCAAGGCATCATTTATGGCTTAAGACCTGGAATCTGGATAGAGGGAAAAATACTTTGATAAATTGGCTGCCCTTTTCCATACAGAAACGTTTTGGCCCCGAGTTGCACGAGTTAGTACAAAAAGTGGCAAACATGAAGAAGATTCTGCAGCCTTTAAAAACTCTTTTTTAAAAGGTCTTTTCTGTCTAAAAAAAGATGCAAGGAGTGCAAGAAACGAAGAAGCCCTTTCGTGGTCAGGGTCTCTGCTCAGTGAGAAATCCCGGTCCCAGCAATCTCAAATACAGCCCTAAAGGCCAGGCTATCTGGAGATGGTCGGGGGAGACTGAAAGGCTTTTTCGGAGTTTGGGAAGAACTATTAAAATGCTACAGGGCCTTCTCCATTATCGGAAATTTATATTTTATAGAACTAAATGCCATACCCCCAGAGATGTTTCGAGAAACACCTCTTCCTGTCTCACAAGTGAAGAAGCAATGCCTCTTAGAGGGAGTCTCCAATCTTCTAAAGAAAGGGGTCATCTAGGAAGCACCTTTTCCCCAGACACACAGGGGAACTTACTTTATTCTGTTCCTGGTCTTGAAGACAAATGGAACATACTGGCCAGTGCTAGATTTAAAATTCGCAAATCGATTTATCACGTTGTCAGCCTAGCTTTCAAAATGATGGTAATTCAGTCTCTAATCCCACCAATAAAGAAAGGAGATTTTCTCATGTCCTTGGATCTTTGGGATGGCTTCTTTCATAACCCGATTCACAAGAACATCTCCTTCTCTTTGTGGTGGATGGGAATCATTATCAGTTTGTTGCCCTCCCATTCAGTCTGTCCTCATCACTGAGGGTAATCACCAAGGTGTTGTCTGCAGTAGTAGGTCTGTTACATTTAGAAGGCTGTCATGTTGACTTGTACTTAGATGACTGGTTGACATGCTCTCCTTCTCTTTCTAAGGGACAAGCTAATGTTGAGGCAATGTGCAGCTGACTCTAGAACCTGGGATTCATCCTGAATTGGGAGAATTCGGATCTAGTCCAAACCAAAATGAAACTGTTCATAGGAGCCTTTTTCGGTACTCAGCAAAACAGGGTGTTCCTTCCAAAAAACATGATGATATCCTTACAGTACACTATTCACCATCTCCTATCTTTTCCTTACGCATCCACCAGATATTTCCTGAGAGTTCATAGTCTCATGGAAGGCACTACAGTGATAGTTCTGTGGGCTCGTCACCGTCTCAAACCTCTGGTTCGCCAGCTTTTGGCTAACTGGACACCGGATTCACAGGACTCCGGGGCTGTAATTCCGGTGTCTCAGACTGTAATTAGGAACCTCAAATGGTGGTTGTAACAGAAAAATCTTTAGAAGTGGATTGCCTTGTCATCTTCTGTTGCTCTGTGATAACAACAGATGCGAGCAAAGAGGTGTGGGGGTGGGGCACTCTGAAAGGTGGGAGATTTAGTGTCACTGGTTACTAGAAGAGTTTCCTAAGTCTTTCAATTGGAGAGAACTGTCAGCTATTTCGAACGCTCTCCACCATTTCACTACCCATATAGAGGGGAAACCGGTTGTTATCAGAACGGACAATCGGATCAAGAAGAGTTATTTAAATTGACAAGGGGGCATGAGGATGAAGTCTCCATCACACCATTCAGGGTAATTCCACAAGAGATTTGGCAGCATCCTAGGAGGAGGCTAATGGGGTCCCCCCATCAACATGGTCTCATGTTGAAACCTTTGTTAAACATTGCTGTTTAGATTTGGATATCAACTCAGGTATGTTTGGTTCTCAAAACTGTTATGAATTAATAACAGCTGTCTGTTACTGTATCAATAAAATACTATATAGATCTGCATGTTGCTAAATCTCTCAGCCTGCAGAAAATGGGGTAATTGGGTAAATCCTCACTTTGTAGGGGCTGGGACGAGGAAGATGGGCGGAGAGGTAATGATGAATTACACACCCATAATCTGTATTACAATGAAACATAATCACTAGGAGTCTTTATCACAATAGCAAGTGAGGAGGGAGAGTAAGGTTTTTTTGATGACACACTTCCAGTTTAAACGGAAATGACCTTAGTAAGGTTGTCCCGAGGGGCAGAGCACCTCACTTTGTAAGGATAGTGACGAGGAGGGCTATGAATCAGGTTAATCAAGATTATTGGTAAGTGCTTAATAAAAAACAAGCACATCATTCTCTGTGCTGTTTTGATTTGGTTAGTGCAAATGGAGCAGAGAATTCGATTTTTATCATTAACTAGAGTTCTCAGCACAGCACTAACTAACAAAAACACAATAACACTTATTTTTCATTTGAGACTGCAGTAACAATCAAGTAGCAATTAAATAAAGTTGCGGGACAGAACCATCCACTAGTGAGGCAGCTGAGGTAACAGGAGTGGAAGAGCAGCTCCCTCTAAGCTCTTTCTCACCAACATGACACGTACACTTCAGCACTTCTTGTGGAAATGAAAACAAAAGTCAGAAGAAACGGCTGCCGCACTCGGCTCCCAGCCTACCCCTCAGCATCCATGATCCTGAATTGGAAGGCAACCATTACGTTACTACCTTATGCTGCTTATGGGCAAGTGGCACTTATATTGGAACAAGCTCAATAATTTACCTTCTTCGGCTGAGCCACACAATCTAACGTATCCTACTCAACTTTCCAGACAGTTTCAGTGGCGGCTGGTGCACTTTAAAAGTCACAGGGCAAAAAGCTTTGAGTTGAATACAAAGTTTGAGCGAGCTTGAATCAAACATAGGCGAGGGGGTGAAGGAAGGGTTTCCCCCCCCCCGCAAGATAACTCTCCCCGAACTCACACAGGCACATCACTCACCTTGCACTCATAGACCCACACTGCTTCATTCGCCCTACACTCACACAAGCATATTGCTCACCCTGCACTCACAAGGGCACACCCCTCATTTAGTGTATTCACACCACTTACCCTACGCTCATGAAAGCATACTACTCATACACTGTACTCAAACTGACACACACTCAGTATGCACTCACATATGCACACCATTCACAGCACTTACACAAGCACACACCTCACCCTGCAGTCATACAGTCATAACACTCACCATCTACCCAGCACGCACACTGAGACCGCCGACTGCATCAGCACGAAAACCTCCCTGCTCCCCACCCATTCAAGCAGACTCTAGTGGGATTACTCCTCCTACAGTATGTTGGGTAGGGGGTGTTGTTGTGGAGGCCAAGTGGAGGAACAACAAGGGAGGCTGCAGGAGTTTGGAAGGCTACGCTAATGGCATCCCCAGGAAGTACCAGTTGGGGGCAGAGCAGGCATGCTCTGTCCTCTGGCAGTCTTCCTCCCCCCCTGACACCTCAGGAGGCGGAGCCTTTTTTAAGATAATGGAGGGCTGTACAAGCGAGGCTTTTAGTCACTGAGGGCCTATCACCTACCTGTAGGGTTGCAGCCTGGCTGGTTTTCTACCGCCATGCCCAGTATTTTAATGTCCCAGATGGTAGAAAAATTAGGAAAGTTACAGAAAGTCAGTATTTTCCCCCTTTATCAGTTCAAGTGGAATCAGAATTCCTTTCCAAACTACCAGCTTTAAAAATGGTAAATCAATTTGAAATGGCTAGTGCTAGTGTTTCCTATGAGCACAATTTACAGACCATGTTTCCCATCACCAATGGCCAGCACTGCTTGTAACCTAGCAACTTGTTTCATAACCAGGCATGCTGCTGCACTGAGGGTGAAAATAAGACCAACACTGAAAAGAAAATAACATCTGTGAATGGCAAAGAGAAAGCTGAGGAAGGGGGCGGGACAGTCAAGAAGAAACACTGGAAACTTGCATGGAGATAAGGACTTGGTATTAAAGTAAGCCAAGGAAGAAGAACCTAAACCAAAGGAAAAGAGGAAAGCAAAGGCAATGACTAATTAACTGTCCTGCAGGCCCTGGTAGACCAACAGGATCAGATGCCGTGGCTGACAGGGAATGCCAGTCAAATTGTCCAATCAGACTATGCATGGGCTGTAAGGACCCCTGGGACTCGACGGGGGCATCAGGATATTGGCATGTTCGCAAGGCCAGCATTACACGTTACTAAATGTCAGGAAGAAATCATTTCATTCTGACAGTGCAAACCAAATCGGCTGAGAGGAGCAATCTCTTGGTAGTTGGCCCTTAAAGCTCATGAAGCCACTGGAGGGCATGGAAGTCCTAGAACACACACAGGGAGTTCACCCTCACTCATGGCTGTCAAGAGCTAGACGAACAGAAGTAGTGAATTTGTCAGAGGATAATGGTCTTCAGTTGCAGCTTCTGTGCTCAGTTTGCTTCCCCATTCTAGTGTGTCCATCTGTGTCTCCATGAGAAATTATCAAATTGAAAGACGCACCTGGGACCCCAGTTTTGAAATAGCCAGACAAAGGTGCTTTTGAAATCCTGCTACACAGCCAAGATTTTGCAGAGTTCCTTGGCTTTGTCACAGTCATCTCCTTGCTACCCTCTAGGAAAGTACCCAAACTGAGCCCTGGAGCCAGTGATCTATCATATGCTAAAAGTGAGCCAAAGAAACAGACATACCCAGAAGCGTGAAGTAAAGTGAAGGCAGGCCCGCCAATGAGATCGATGCCTGGGAAGCTCTAGGTTTCACGTATGGTCACTTTGTCAGCCTTAGCAAAGTGTTTGCCCATGACATGTGTCTGTGCAAAGCAGTGAGCCTTGAGGTGCCACTCCAATTAAAGGTTGGTCTCTTGCTTCCTCAACCCTGTGGTCCAACCATTGTACATATGTATGGTACGTAGGTAAAATACCAAGGAACTGAAACAAACTATGGAACCCAATCAAGCTGAGGGGAATGAGGAATCCCATGAAATCAAAATATGCAAACCCCACACAAGAGAAAAAGAACTCTAAGTTTGTATATGTATCAAAAAAGCACTTTGAAACGTGTTCTAAAGCTGCTGTAAAAATTCCAGAGTGAGTAAACAAAAAAGGGAACATGATACAAATAAATATAGATGTCTTTATATGAAGTTCTCTTGAAAAATTAAGTCTGGGGAGACACTTAATTTAAACCATGAACACATTGCTGGAATTTTACCTGTGGCGTCCAGCTCTCACACGTGGCAGCCAGCAGTTCAACATCGATGGGCGGGCCGGGGATGCAGCCAGGGCCCAATCCACAGAGGCACTGGGCAGCTGTACAAAGGTGGGCAGTGAGCTGCACTGGAATCATGCTACTATGAGGCAAGGATGGAGCCAGGGGCAGAATATCCACTGTTAAGTTAAATAACTTTGGTGCTGATTTTGTTCAATGTGAAGTGCAATTAGTTATCTCAGTTTCTCGTTGGACAGTTTGGCATCCGAAGTTTAATGTTATTTATGAACCTATTTTAAAGGTTCCAATTAAGTCCTTGGTAGGGAGTTGCTGTTCTGTCCATAATTTAGAAGGGCTTTTCTAGCAACCATTAGAAATAGTGAGTCAAAGCATGTCACTGGTGTTTACATTTTTGTATGCTGACAGAGAATCATGCCTGTCAACTTTGCTGCCAACAATTCATTCTAAATTCAGCTGCTGTTGGGAAAGAAAATAACAGAAACATTTTTCTGTTCAGAGGATTGTTTAGAAGATCAGTCATCAGAAAAAGGGCTACTCGGCTCAAGGTATCCATTTGCTAACATGACCACTGCAAATGTATAGCAAAATGGAGGCCAACATTTCTGAACAATCTTTGTAACTGCTTGTTGACTCTGTCCTGGCAAACTATGATGCTTTATTTGGTGCACAGTCTCATCGTACATCTCTGCACATTAAAAACAGTATCTGGGACAGTATCCTTCAAAAGATAAATGCCATATCCACTACCAAATACCTTGTAACTGATATTAAAAAGCGAAGGTATGACCTGCACAAGAAATTGTGCAAACATTATAGCAAGGCAAAGCAGCACGCTAAAGAAAAAGGCGGTGAGTGTCCTTTAGAGCTTAACCTTAGTAATGTTGAATTAGAAGTATAGATACTGCTAGTTTGGAAGAACTAGCTGGAATTGATACCACCCTGGAATGTACAAATAATGAACAGCCAGGAAAGCTTGTTTCCTTCTCCTTTTGTTAAAATAACTTTAGGCCCTGTTGAAATTTCCATTACATGAGCGTAATCTCGCATAATTTCATTAATTTTTATATTACACTTGTTAAACAATTTCTGAAATTAATGTGTTATCCCACATCGCCTAATTAAGCTTCATACGCAGCAAATATTTAGCAGAGAACAATGCGAATTACCATAACTTAAGTGGCTGCTGTTTGCAGCGCTTCAGTCTTTTGCACTATGTATTTAGCATGAAATGCGTCCTCTCGTCCAAAATGGATATAAGCACGCAATTTGTGCTATAATATAGCACCAAATGTCGGTCTTGCATTTGATGTAACTATGCATAATTCTATGCAATTATTCAGAAATTTCACATAATTATGCAAAAACATATTACATACATTTCACACATACCTACATGAGTTTAAACACTCTTCAAAAGCTTTCACTTTATGAACTTTCTTGTTAACTGACTTCTACATATTTTTGCACATCGTACACCACCCAGAGACCAGATAGGCAAGGGGCAGGAAGCCATGCATGCACAAGCATTTTCAGGAGCTGGTCCTGAACACCAGTGAATCTGAAATGAAGTTATAATGGTGGAAGTCAGAGACAGAGAGGGAAATCATCTGACAAGTACCACTGTTCTGGTGAATGTACAGGATGCTGTAGACTTTGGGAATGAAATAATCCTGCCAGAGTGTGGTGATACTAGAGAACTGGAGATAGTGCAAGACGCATACCCTGTAAGGGATGTTGACATTTGTGAAACTGATGCCATTGTTCAAACTGTACACAATCTACAAGGTGCAGTTGGTGAAATTAGTTAAATAAATCAGAAAGATGAAAGGGATGTGAGAATGCTGAGAGATCCAATTAGTGCAAAGGGTCGAAAGTGTCAGAGAAATCTGACTGGTGAAATGGGTGGCAATGGCAAAATGGGCAGAACATGTAGGAAGAGTCAGCTGTTAGGAATGATTGAGAGGATTGAAAAGGCACATGGAGGGTCAATGTCAATGTATTGTGGTCAATGTTTTAGAGGATTAAGACAAATTGGTGCAAAATACTGACAAGTAGGGGTAGATTTACTAACATTTTGCACTGGGGTTGCATCATAAAAGTTATGCAAACCAGTGCAAATTATTGTTTTGCTGTTTACTTTCCAGCAGTTTCGCACCAGAAAGTTGCCTAAAAGTAACACAAAGCTGTGTGCGGCACTATTTTGCATTACTTTGTGCCATGGAAGCTGTTCATGGGTGCTACATGGGTGTTCTGTGCATTCACCCATGTTTTTTGATGCAAAACCCTATCTACCGAAAATGTGAGACAGGGTTTTGCATAAAAAAATAGCGCCCTTTGAAGCCATGCGTTAAAAGGAGAAATGTTTCCATTTCTACTTTCTTTTCCTACTTTGCATATGTGCTGCACTGTACAGCACACATACACAGTAGGAAAAGTGTAATAAGTTGTCTAGGCATAGTATTTCGAACTGGAGGAGTACCATTCCAGTACAAAACCGGTGCAAGTCTCACACTCACACACACACACACACACACACACACCATTGCACTATGGCGCAAATGTGTGTGCCTGGCGCTGGGCAGCAAAAATCTGCACCTGTGTCATGGAGAGGATATGGATCTGGCGCTCTCCTGCTCTCTCCATCTCATGCAACACAGCACAGCATTTTTGGCTGCTGAACTATATTGTGTGAGAATTTGATAAATCTAGCTTGCAAGTTATATTGATGGAGTATATGAATCGTTTAATACACAGACATAAAGTTACTATAAAAAAAGACCAGTTGAACTCTCACGTGGACAACTTGTCCACATTGCATGAGTTGATGCAAATAGATAAAAGTATTGATAATTTCACACAATCAGTCACAAATATGTAGACAATAACGTAAACATCCAGAAACAGTTAATTACAATACAGGCCAATTTGAAAGACTGCATTGACAGTAACACTAAATGTATGGAATCCATAAAAGACATACTTGCAAACAGTGAAGTGTATAAAGAACAGATGTTCGTAGTCAACAAAAGTACTAACCCTAAATTTGCGGTAAGATTCCCTTCTGTGTAGTCTGCACAAATTCAATCTAATGGGGATAACACTGTTTCGGTCTCTAATGTGCCCCTGCCAACTGCACAAGTGCTGCATAGTCAGAGTAGATATGCTAAACCTGCTCCAAACAAAACAAAGTTTTAAATGTAAAATGTTGATTATTGTTTTGTGTTATTGCAATATATGCCTCCTGCTAAACATTGATGAGGCCACATAAAGGTAGCATGAATGTGACAGAGTTTAAGTTGTCTTTCATGTACAATTCAATGTATGTGCTTATTGTTGTTTTCTTTGCAAGTTGCAGGTTTGTTGTCATTTAGAATAGTTCCAGGTTTCAAACATTATGTTGTTAAGTCAAAGTGCAGCTGCGCATTGATTGCACATTGTTTAACAGGCCTCTTCATATTCTTTCCCAAAGGAGGACATATGTGAAAATATCTATTCTGTTATTCACACCTCAGGAAAGGTGGGTGTAGATATACAAGATACAAATTTTACGGAAACACAAAAGCTAACTTATGATGCTGAAAGAATTACCTTTGTTATTTTATTTTTACACAGCTATCGTCTTTTCTGAATACTATTTTACACAATAATGAATAACATAACTCTTGCCGCTGACTATGATTTGATGGAATATGTCGAATTATCAAATTGTTTTTGTTGAATATTTTTATTGGTGTATTTTTATTATAAACAAAAAATATCATGAGGGGGAGTGAAGAGGAAAAAGGTAGAATCGTCCTCCTCTCTGTATCGCAATTCAACAAAGATATTCTACTACAAAAACATATAAACGCACGTAAGTGTGTGCTTAATCTTACTTGCGGTGTTTTTAAAAAACGGTGGTGATTAGAAAAAAGGGTGGTGATTAGAAAAACAATTCGATAATGAAAGGTATTTATTTGAAAAGGAACAGCGTTGGGTGTTCCGTCTGAGAACCAATGAAAGAGGGTTAAATGATGATATTCCTTGGAATCTACTCTGACATTGAGGATACTACAAATATACACTACATAACAAATTGAGAACCTGCCATATGGCAAAATCTGTAACCTAAGGCACACCTACACATGCTTTTGCAAATGACCGGTCTGTAATCGACCTAGTGAATCCACATGAAAACAGCCTATTAGAATATTCATAAGTTCCGCTATTATATATATACATATATATTCATATTTTTCAAATATCTCAATATAAATATATAATTTTTTGGAAAAAAATGTTGGCGTCCCTGCCAGTCTTTTAATCATCGTAACACGAAAAAGAAGGATCCCAGAATTTTTCATCAAAAACTTCAAACAGGAAGTGGACCTGAATATAGCTCCTTTTTGTGCCATTCAGTGGCGGCCATTTTTGTTTCTTCTCAGTCTAGTTGTCGTAACACCAGCTGCATCTAATCGAGGGCATTTCTAAGCAAGGCACACCCTTTATAAACCGGGCTTGTGAACACATCATTCTGTTCCCGGAGAGCCACGAGAAGGTATTCCCAGGTGTTCTAGCAGCCGGCAGCATGTAAGTAAGACAAGGGCGTGTCTTTAAAAGCCCGAGAGATCACATTCAGCATAAAGAAAATAACTACTTTAGTATGAACTTGGCTTTTTCAATCTGTTTTCCTAAAATCTACAGTGTCTGTATGAAGGCGCCCCTATACCCCTCGTGACATCTCATGGAGAGGACACATTAATATACGAATGTATGTATATATAAACATCTTTAACGGCACGTCTCTCTGAGAGCTTGGATTTTGAATCCCATGTTTAACTGCATGCTAGGGGAGCACTTATTTATAAGTGAGTGAATGCACATACATGCTGAAAACTTACCATTCTAAAGCGCTAGGCAAGAAAAACGAAGGCACATGCGCTTTTTCACAGAACTAGGACAATTCTAAATTATTTTACTTTTGTAAATATGAATGTATGAATGTATGAATGTTTAAAAACAGTGTATGAATGAATGAATGCTTTAAAATAAAAAACATAAAAAACTTTTTTACCACCCATCTGGATGTTTGAAAGTTCTGAATGTATGTAAAACTGGGTACTAATACTATCAGGAGTGTTGTAGCAATTGATATATGAGTAAAAAACACCCATATCAGGGTGAGAAAAATATATCACAGTGATGATAAGTTTTTTCCTTTACACATGATGGTGATGTGAAGATACAAAGTGATAAATGATACAAGCAACTATTTATCCCCCTTGTTCTCTTTTTCATAGGATATACTAATGATATAATTTTCAAATGCGCAATTGGGGCGCAGAGAAGAGTACTTGTGATCAGTAGGCCTATGTACATTTATACAGCCCAGTGAGGCGTTATAGGGATCGTTTCGGTCCTGAAGAAGAAAGCCTAGGGGATGGCTTCTGAAACATGTCGACCTTGTAGAAAGTGACCCATTATAGTACACCATCTACTTTTTTTCCCCCTTTTTTTACCATTCTCAGCTAGGGAAGCTAATAAAGTGTATTCTTTTCCACTAGCCAGGGAATTTTTAAACCATCACATATATTTATATTTCACGATCCCACGCAATACACATATACACTAATCACTAAAGTAAGTGCTCCCGCGTCCACGTAGGTAGTAGCACGCCCCGTCCCGTAGAGGGGCGGGAAGACCCCAATGATGAAGCATGACACTGAATCAGGTTTCAGTGTGTGAGGGGTATTTTACAACTTTTTGAACACTGTCCTTCCTACAAACATGAGAAGGTATTTTTATTATAGTCAATGCACATCAAGTTCACGTTTGGCACATACAGGATCACAGGGCTATACATGTCTCTCATCTAGTTACAGAGATCTCGCATTTCCAGCAGCATCGATATACATCTGTTCAGGTTCATGGCGCTGGACACTCATCGAGCACCTTCCTCCCTCCTCCCCTCAGGTGTATGCACATTCAGGCCAGCCTCTTCTCGGGATGTTATTAGAGTCTGTAACCCCCCCTGTGTATCATTAAGTTCTAGCCCATAGTACCTGAGTCAGGGATGCCAGATTTTGAAAACTTTTGGGGGCAGCCTCTCATTTTGTATGTCATTTGCTCCGCCCCCATGTACATGTCCATCCCAGCTTTCCACTCCCGCAGAGTTGGGGCCTCTGGTGCTCCCCTTTTTTTAGCTGTGTCTCTCTTGGCCATTGCCATCCCCAGATTACACAGGATGATTCTTCGCCTGGGCAGGTCTATGTCTGAAGGTATGCCTAGCAATGCATATTTGGCGTCTCTCGGTAACTGAAACCCCAGTATCTCGCTCAACTCCCTCATTATTTTGGCCCAGTAACTTTGTATGTGCGTACATTAACATAGGATATGTATGAACGTGCCGCTATCTTTCGTGCAGCGAAGGCAGCCAGGGGATTCCGCCCGCCCCATTTTGTGGAGTCGGGACCTTGTCACGTATGTTCTATGGAGGATTTTGAGCTGAATTAAACGTAGCCTTAATTTGATTGCCACCTCCCTCGGGTACATGAGAGCAGCCTCCCAATCTATGTCTTCCAGGTCACCCAGGGTGGTCTCCCAGCGTCTCCTCAGGACCTCCAGGTTATCTGGGACATTATTAATGAGGGTCTTATAGGTCCAGGAAATGGCCTTCTCTAGTATCTCCCCTTGCAGGAGTCTGTCCTCTAACGGCGCAAACTCGGCGGTGTTTGCAATATCTACTCCTTC
This sequence comes from Calotriton arnoldi, assembly GCA_963921515.1. Lineage (NCBI taxonomy): Eukaryota > Metazoa > Chordata > Amphibia > Caudata > Salamandridae > Calotriton > Calotriton arnoldi. Next base: position 232,439 of record CAWUFW010016776.1, on the reverse strand, counting down.
TGCGGTCCACGCGTGTTGTAATTGCATATACTTATATCTCTGTCTGTCCCCTATCTGGAATTCTTGCTGCAGAGCTTCAAGCAAAATCAGAGCATCTTCCTTTATCAAGTACCCAACTTTAGAGATTCCGATCGTGTCCCAATCTTTAAACCCCTTCAGTTTCCCTATGTCCGGGAAATGAGCACCTTCCCATAATGGGGTCTCCCTCGTTACCTTCTTATTTCAGCCCATTTGTTTCTTTGCGCCCTTCCATGCCTCCAATGTTCTCTGGGTTGCCGGTAGGAAGTGTTTAGTGCCTCTCTCCCGTATCTGTAATGTAGATATGAGTGTACCTCAAATTGGCTTCGCACCAGTCCGTATGCCGGGTGAGATCTCGGCAGGTGTCCCCACTCATTAATTGCTATCAGATGTGCAGCCCGGTAATATGATCTGATATCCGGGAGGGCAATCCCTGCGTTGTACTGATTACGCTGTAGTGTGCGAAGCGCTATCTTTGGTTGCCCCTATCCCACAGGAGCATGCGCACTTCTTTGTCTATTGTCCCGAAAATATCCTCTGGGATCTTGTAGTGTCTATTTTACAAGATGTATAAGAGTTTGGGGAGCCTAATCATCTTATACATCGCCGCTCTCCCCAATAGTGTTAGGGGCAGCCGTCTCCACCTTCCCATGTCTGCATGAAAATCTGTCACTACCCTTCGGATGTTACGGGTGAGGCAGCGAGAGATGTCTGTAGATATGTACATCCCCAAAAATGTAAACCCGTCCGTGGTTACTCGCAGTTCTCTGGGGAGATCTTGTATCTCGGGGGGACCTCCCACCGGGTAGAGAATTGATTTGCCCCAGTTAATCTTGTAGCCTGCATGCTCTCCGTATGTCCCGAGCACTTGGAAAAGGGTCGGAATTGTGGATGCGGGATTGGTGACATACAGAAGGACATCATCCGCATAAAGCGAGATGCGTTTTTCCCCCCGCATGCTATGAACCCCGTCACCTCAGTGTGATCTTATGAGGCATGCTAACAGCTCCAGCGTCAACGCAAAGAGCATCGGGGACAATGGGCACCCCTGTCTAGTGCCTCTTTCTATTGTAAACTCCTATGACGTTACCCTGTTAACCCGCACCCTCACCATCGTGACCTATAAAGCAGCTCAATCCACGCCGTAAATTTGGGACCAAACCCGAACCTCTTTAATGTCTGCCACATGTATGGCCAGTGAACAGCGTCAAAGGCCTTTTCTGCATCAAGGGAGGGCAGCATGTGTGACTCCGTTCTGTCTTGGACCATGCTTAACCAGTTTGCTAGATGCCGTTGGTTGAACCTTGTCGCCTTCCCAGGCATGAACCCCGACTGGTCGGCGTGAATAAGGGAGGTGACCACTGAGGCCAATGTGTTCTCTAGGATGGAAGCTAATACCTTCACCTCCACATTAAGGAGAGAGATTGGCCGGTATGCCCCACATTCCGTTGGCGGCCTCCCGGGTTTGTGAATCACCACCACTGTTGCTTTCGGGAGGTAGGGAACCCTCCTCTCGAGCCGCCTGAAACATCTCAAGGAGGTGTAGTCCCAGTAATGCAGAGTTTGCCCTGAAGAGTTCCGCAGGCAGACCGTTAGGTCCTGGGGTTTTTCCTGTTTTTTGTTTGTGTATGGCCTCCATCACCTCCTCGAGTGTGAGCTCTTCCTTCAGGGCCTCCCGGTTGTCCAGGGACAGGACAGGGAGGTCTATCCCACTGAGGTATTCCTGGATCTGAGTGTCCCTCACCTGCGTCTTAGCTTTGTATAGATCAGCATAGTAATCTGCAAAGGCGTTGGCAATGTCCCGTGCTGTGGTAAGGTTCTGCCCGTCCCTGTGGATAGCATTCACCCATCTGGATTCCGTCTCTTTCTTACCCAACCATGCCAAGAGCCTCCCAGCCCTATCCCCGGTCTCATAGAGAGAGGGATGTCTCTAGGCAATATACATCTGTTATGCTTCCCGGTGCGCCAGCGATTGATATTCCGCACGGGTGACTTCTATCTGGCGGAGGGTAGCCTGACTGGGGTCTTCGCTCGCGGCTTGTTCCAATTGCAGCAGTTTGCTTTCAAGAGCCACTATCTCCTGCGTCTCTTTCCTGTACTTATGTGCGATTGCGTTTTGGGCTCTATCTCTTAACACTGCCTTGTATGCCTCTCATAAGACTACTGCCAAAGGTACTGTTCCTTTATTTTCTAGGAAGTACAGCTCCGATTCTACCCTCACCTCCTTTGCTATCACTGGGTCCCTAAGTTCCCAGGCATTTAGCCTCCACCCCCCCGTCCCGCCACGGGTCTCGCCACCCACCGTGAGCCACAGGGGAGAGTGATCAGACAATCCTCTCGCTAAGTATTCCACCCGTCACCTTATCTAGTTCCCCTGCTGGGGCAAACAAATAATCTAATCTGGAGAACATCATGTGGGCGCCCGAGAAGTACGAGTATGCCCACTCAGCAGAGTGATGTCGGCACCAGATGTCTTGTAGCCCCAAGGTGAGGGCGAATTCAGCTAGCCTTGTGTTTCCCTTCCCTCCCCCGGTCACTCCGGATCGGTCCAATATGGGATCTGCCACATCGTTAAAATCCCCACCCACCAGGTGCAATGGAGAATGCGCAGCCAATAGAACCTCTGTCACCTTCTCTAATGTCTGTCGTTGTAGTCGTGGGGGTGCATAGACATTAACTAGTGTAAAATCCCTGTGTCCCCATGTTCCCTGTACCGCCACAAAAGTTGCCGTTTGGGTCAGACCATGTGTTGGAGATGCGAAAGGGTACAGTTTTTCTAATGAGTATTGCCACCCCTCTAGAACCGGAGGAAAACCCTGCATGGGCCAGGGTAGTGTATGTGCCTCTCCCCAGAAAGTTACAGCACATCCCTCTAAGGTGCTTCTCCTGGAGGAGCACTATGTCTGGCTTCAGTCTCTTTTGGTATTTAGTGACCAGGCCCCTTTTAATTTGGTGTCCAAGGCCATTAACGTTCCATGTCATTACTGTGTACCCCTTCTCAGCCACACCTTGTGGGATTGTCTCTGCCATGACTGAACTGAATGTAGTATCCCAATGTGCTGACTGTGTCTCGATGTGCCTTTACTTTGCCTCTCTGTGCCATTGTTAGAATTAGGATTTCCTCCTTTTATGTCCGATTCTGACTTCAACATCCGGCTCTTCTAGTCGAGTGATTTTCTGCAGGAGTGGGTGGTCGCTGTCCGATCCCTCTGAGTGCTCCTGTTCCGGTAGGTCTGGTATGGCTTGTCTCCTGAGTCGGCCTCCAGTGCGTGACAGTTCCCTTGACCCTCGATATGAGTCTTCTTCCGAGTCTAGGTCGTGCTTCGTCCGCTCCGCAGTTGCTTTAAACCTTCTGGGTGTGGTGCCATGAGATTTGGGCCCATGTCCCAGGCGGCGTTTGATCTTGGCTCTCAGAGTTTTGGGCCTTACTACTGTCCCCGGAGTCCGACACTGAGGCTCCCTCTGTTCTGTGCTTCGCACTTTGGGAGGCCTCTCCTCGATCCACGACCATGCCTCCTCCGGGGTCTGAAAAAAGAATGTCTTATTTTGGAATATTACTTTGAGCTTGGTCGGGAAGAGCAACATGTATTGAATTCGGAGGATTCTTAGCTTTACCTTAACGGAGTCAAAGGTTCTTCTCTGCTTCTGGACTTCCCTGGAGTAGTCTGGGAACACCATTATTTTTGCGTTTTCCATCCGGACCTCTCCCAAGCGTCTCATCTCTCGTATTATTAAATCTCTGTCTTGGTAATTTAAGAAGCGGGCTATGACTGGCCTGGGGGATGCCCCAGCCGGAGGTCTGGAGGCAGGTATCCTGTGTTCCCGCTCAATCACAAAGCAGGTGGAGAACTGGGCATTTGTGAGAGTGTCCTTGAGCCATTTGAAGAGATAAGATCCCACATCTGCCCCTTCGATTCCCTCCGGGAAACCTATAAAGTGCAGGATGTTCCATCTCGCTCGATTTTCGGTGGCGTCCACTTTCCACATCGTCTCCTTCAAGGAGGCCGTCAGCCGGGTAACTTCTCCCTTCAGGTTATGTAGTACATCTTCCGTTTCTGAGATACGTTGTTCCGTTTGTGTCACTCTTTCTGCCACGTTGCGGAGATCCTGCCTCAACAGTGTCACATCGGTGCGTACTTCAGCTATCCTACCTTTCAGCACCTCCCTGGATGATTGTATTGCTCGCAGGATAGCTGCATTGTCCAGCATAGATACGGGATTGCCCATTGCTTCTGGCGGCAGAGTCACCACTTTGGTGTATATGTCCATTTTCCCCTCTCTTTGGGGCTTGGGATCTTTGTCTTTAGCCATGGATAGGCCCCATTGTCTTTGACCTCTGTGAGACAGTCTGAGTGCGTCTGGATGTTGGCCGGCTTAAGGAATACTGCTGTGTGGCTGAATTCTCAGCCGCTGCTGGGCCCCCTCCTCTCTTGCACTTAGTGTTGTTGCGTATCTCCACAGTCTGTGCATGTATTACTTGGTGCAGATTGCTGCTTCACCTGTGATCCCTTCAACCCTCTCCAATTGAAATATGCGGTGTCACTCTTGCCAGTCACTCGCCTCTCACCCGCAGCTCAGCCCCATCTCCACCAAATCCATCCAGGCTCCAGTTAGCTAACCATGAGGTGCGTTAATCTGGGAGATTTCCAGAGGGCCCCCTGTGATATTTCCGCCTGCGGGGACGCTTGGTGTCTGTCTATCACACCGGCACCCCTCTATCTGTCAGTGGGACTTTCCTCTGGGTGCGGGAGCTTCAGTCCTCCCCCACCCCCCTCTCCCCCACGGGTCTCTGGCTCTCGCTTTACCGGAAGAGGTCTCTTCGCCCTAGTCGCCTCCTACCAGGGCTGCTCACTGCTCGATCTGTATATCACCTGCCTGACAGCTACACCAGCTCTTTCGCCGAGTAGTTTCAGCTGGATCTGTTGCGAGGCTCCAGCCCCTTGGAGCAGGTAGACTGCAGGTCACCGCATGGGTCTCTCTGGAGCCGCAGCCAGCCTCTTGGCTCCCTCTACTTCCCGTCCCAGGCCCGTGATTTACCCACTGATGGAAGCGTGAGGTGACAGCTCTCCGCAATCCAGTCGTCTCTCTGCGACCTCACTACTTTTCACCTGGGATTCGGGCCCGTCTCCCTCGGCTCGCAGCAAGCTACTCCCGGGTCTTCACTGAGAGGCACCAAGCTTCCTCCTCACCCCAGGGTGCCTGGTATCACCTCGGCGGCTCCAGTCGAAGAGCTCCCAATCGTCTCTCTTACATTCGCACCCGGACTCTCCGGATCCCTTCTTTCTGTGGTCAGCTTCTCTTCTCCAATGTGGGAGCGCCCTTCTCTCTAGTTACGCTGAGGCCACTGTGTCACTCTGAGCACCATCTCGGGGTCGGTCGCCATTTTCGGTCGTCTCATCTTTTCAGTGTGGATCCGTCAGAGCCCTTTCCATGGTGACCCGAGTCCCGGAATCTTCCAGCGGTCGCCTCACTGGATACTGTGGTTCCTGAGGGTGTCGATTGATCCGTTAAATTTGTGCTAGAAGGTAGGATTATTGTCAGGATTTAAGTGGGGCAGCCGAAGCTCCGGTGGTTGCGTCTTATCGGCCATGTTGCTGGCCACACCCCCGCAAATTATCACTTTTGATACCTAATAAAAGAGATTACTAAAAGAGATTACTTGATAACTTCTTGTGAGATCTTTATTTTGCTCCTATTAGGTGCACTTAAAGTTTAAGAAACATGAAATGACCACCTTCCATTGACCAACACAGCAATGGAATTATTTATTGTTCCCATACCAAAAACGCAACCATATTGTGATTGTGCACACCTATATCTTCCATGGGTATGTCACAATCCTCGGGTGGGGAATGTTATACCTGGTTGCTATGTTATGCAACATGCGGCATAACACAATGATGCGCAACCTTTCTCTGGTGAATACAGAAGATCACCTCCTGATCCATAAAGGCAGCAAAATCTACTCTTTAATAGGCCACAGACCTCTCTATTGTGTTCCTGGTTTGTATGTGGGAGGCATTGTACCTGGATTGTGCTGCACTGCATGTACATAAAATTGGGGTCATCAAACACGCCTTCAATGCATTTGCACTGTCACCTGTAGAGAACAAAACATACTGAAGTATGTTTTACGAAAAAAGGTCATCATTGATCTAATAATATAAACACAGGGGCTTATTTACCAGCCCCGGTGCGTCACTCTTCCACCACACAACATGGTGCAAGAGCGACTCAACTCAAAAATGATATTTATGAAGCCACGCAAGGCCACCTTTTGTGGCCCTGAGTGGCTTCATGAATCTTGAGTAAAGCAACGCAGCGCAAATCGCTGTGTTGCCTTAGTCTGCACCATGAAGGCATTCCATGGCTGTTGCGTGGGTGCTCCCACACAACATTCATGGATTTTGATGCTCCCCCAGATTTACCAGAAGTGGTAGTCCTGGGAATGCGCCAAAAACATACCTCCCCAGGTGAGGCGAAATGAGGAGAAATATGTTTATTTCTCCTCATTTTTTTCTTTTTCTATGTGTGCTGCTTTTTTGCAGCACACAGAGAAAGAGGAAAATCCCTCAGGGGATTGTCATTGTAGAGGAAGATCCCCCTCCTTCCTGCATAAGACCAATCCACCTTATAAAGCAGGCACCCTTGTACCATGGTGCAAGGTTGTCTGCTTTGGAGCTAGACAGCCAAAACGGCATCAGTGCAGGGGAAAAGGCAGGAATGCACCGTATTCTTTTAAATACAGCACATTCCTGCCCTTTGCCTGTCACGCAGTAGAGCACAGTAGATGACTTCCTGCGCTGCACATTGTGACAACCTCATAAATCTGGCCCACAGTTTATACCTGGCAAGTGGACTGAAGAACTATTTTAGGATCACCCACTGACATAGAGAACACCTGGCCTTGATCTAATGCCATGACTGCGGCGGAAACCATAAAACTGACAATAGCTATTAGCAATTGGCCCAAACAAATAGGGCTGGGTACATTGTATATCCAATCCACAGTTAGAGTAAGTGAATACCAAGGCAAATCCACTTTTTGGGAGGATCTTCTGCCACCTAGCATGGACTGGAAATATCTCCTACAAACAGCAGGCATTTTCTGTCAGCTGTTCCTGGACCACTGTGGAATTACCAGCTCGCACCAGAATACCGGACTGTTTGGCAAACTGATTGTCTAGCAACAGCCATTCAGAAACAGCCTAACAGAGGATCCTATTCTCACTGCTCCATAAGGAATGCAGTCAGAATGCTAATATAACAGCAATCTCGTTAGCATTCTTTCAGACAAACACTATTGGTCTCTCTATTATGACCATCTTATATAGTTTTTCAAATAGAAATTCTATTTGCAGGTAGACTGAAGAAAATGGCAGCTTTTTATCAACTAATTTACCACTGTAACAAAAAAGTGATTTGAATATTACGTGCCTTACTTCTCATGCCTGTGACTGTATGATAATGATAAACTAATGCCAATAACACAATGTGATTGACAATACAAAAACTAAAAACTCTCATCAAGTAACCAGTTCATTTCATATTGAAGAGCAGTCATAGCCTCAGAAATACTGCTACTGCGTAGAATAAAGGAGTAATTTGCAGATCCTGGGAACTTTGCATCGCAGTGTGTGATAATGAGGTCAGCAGTGTGAGTCATTTGAACATTGATGGAGTAGTACAGCTTTCGATTCCTGAACATCTGTTCTCGAGCATGCGGTGGAACAATGTGAATGTGTGCACAATCAATGGATCCAACAATGTTTGGAAACCCATCAATACCATCGATCAATCAGCATTTGTAAAGCGCAACATTGTCACCCGAGGGGTAACTAGGCAGTGTCTCTCACTCGAAGAGCCAGGTCTTGAGTCTTTTTCTGAAGTCTGCCAGCAAGAGGGCTGTACAGAGCTGGAGGGGAAAGTCTTGGCTGTGATGTAGGAGAAGGAGCATCCACCACTGCGGCTGTGACAGATATAGGGTGTGTGTGCAAGGGTGAGTGAAGAAGAGTGCAGGTGTCTAGAGTTTTGGTGGAAGTTCAGTCAATGGTTGATGTAGGCAGGTCCTACGTCATGGATGGCTTTGCAGGCATGTGTGAGGATCTTGAACTGGCACCTCTTCTGGATGGGGAACCAGTGGATGTCTCTCAGGTGGGGGGCAATGTGGGTTCATTTGGGGATGTCCAGGATGAGTCTAGCTGCGGCGTTCTGTATGGTCTGGAGTCTTCTGAGGAGCTGGGTGGAGATGCCGGCATAGAGGGCAAGTGCTGTATTCGAGGCAGCTGGTGACGAGGGCCTGAGTAACTGTCTTTCTGGTGATGGTGGGATCCATCTGAAGATTCTGCGGAGCATGCGAAGATTGTGGAAGCAGGAGGAGGCGACTGCATTAACTTGTCGTTTCATGGTCAGTTGGCTGTCGAGGATGATGCAGAGTTTCCGTGCACGGTCAGTTGGTGTGAGTGTAGGTCCGAGTTCTGCAAGCCACCAGCTGTGGTTCCATGCGGAGCTGTTCTTTCCGAAGATCAGTACTTCATCTTTTTCAGAGTTGAGTTGTAGGCAGTTGTCTCTCATCCATTTGGCTAAATTGGTCATGGCATTGCAGAAGTTGGTTTTGGTGTTGGAGGGGTCCTCGGTGAGATACAGGATCAGTTGAGTGTCGGCTGCATAGGAGATTATGTTGAGTCTGTGGGATCTGACGACGTCTGCAACGGGGGTCATGTAGATGTCGAAGAGGGTGGGGCTGAGGGATGATCCTTGTGGTACGCCGTATAAGATGTCTTTGGGGACGGAGGTGAAGGGAGGCAATTGGATGCTCTGTGTGTGTCCTGTAAGGAAGGAGGTGATTCACTTTAGGGTGTCCTACTGTATGCTTATGTTGTAGAGTCTGTTGATGAGGGTGTTGTGGGAGACAGTGTTGAGCGCCGCGGAGAGGTCAACGAGGATCAGGGACACAGTTTCTCCATAGTTGAGGAGTGTTCCGATGTCGTCTGTGGCGGCAATCAGTGCGGTCTCAGTGTTGTTGTTGGCACCAAATCCTGATTGTGCGGCGTCCAGTAGGTGGTTTTGTTCCAGGAATTCAGTGAGCTGTTGGTTGGCGGCTTTTTCAAATACTTTGGCAGGGTAGGGGAGCAGGGAGATCGGACAAAATGTTTTTATATTGCTGGGGTTGGCGGAGGCTTTCTTTAGGAGGGGTCTGATGTCTGCATATTTCCATCTGTCCTTGAAGGCTGTTGTATAGATGGAGGTGTTGGAGATGCTGGTGAGTTGCATGCTGATTGGGTTAATTTCAAGGTTGTAGGGGTGAGGGGGCAGAGGTCAGTGGGCGCCGCGGAGTTGATGGAAGAAATGATGGCTGAGATGGTCAGGGCAGCGAGCCGAGACCCGGTGTTAAGGGTTTGACTGATGTTTACTGGTTGGTAGACATCGTTGGGGTTGAGGGTGGTGGGTTGGTAGTTGAAATTGTTGTAGATGTTGGTGGTCTTGCTGTGGAAGTAGTCTGAGAGAGTGTTGCTGAGTTCTGTGGAGGGGTGGATGGTGTTCTTTATGGGTGTTGGGTTGAATTAACTCTACACTTTGGTTAGCGCACTTGCAGTTTTAGGGCAGATTCTGAAACTCTGCATATGTTTCAACATAGCACTGAGTACTTCCTACTATACTTTACTGACGGTACACTGAAAGATTTCACAAGCCATGGCAACAATTCCTTGAAAGGAACCAGCTGCACATAAGTGCAACACTGACAACAATTTAGCCAGTGGTGGGACAGCAGTTCAAATATTATTATTGGGCACTAAATCCCACTTTATAAGGTCAAGGTCATAATATTGTGTGAGAATCAAGACTGTAATTCTTTAAAATGTGTTCATCTGACATTGCAAAAAGATCAACTCTACATCTGTAGTTGTGCTGCTTGTACCTTCTTCTAGTTTGTAGTGCAGCATGGTATGCCACATACTGCCGAGGGCCAACAGTAGATTGAACAGGCACTTGTCTCTACACATGTTGTTCCACAAAGCTGCTCCTATTGCTGCCATTTTTATAAACGTGTATTATATGATAAAATACACAAATAAAGATATAACTAGTTTCCCCAGATTAAATGACCACAATCCTTGACAGTTAAATGAAGTCACTAACTCCAGCTTATTCCTGAAGGAAGGTACCTTCAAAGATAGCACTATAAAACTGTAAGTAAGTAGGATCAGAATTAGCTTCATAACACGTCATTTGGAGTAAAAATCAACAGCAGTGGTAACCATGGAAGGATCTCCAGAGTTTTGGAGATAAACTGTCGGTGGAGGAAATAAGTGCTCCATTTGCTTCTCTTCTCACAATGCCATATGCACTGTGGGCTCCTCCCCTAGCCCATTCTCTTCCAAACAAAACCGTATCAGCCTCAGGCGGGGGAGAGGTTTGCATGTCTGTTGTCACCTGGTGAGCCCTGCCTATCATGACCATGGCACAGTTTAGACCCCATGCATGGCTACAGGACTCAACACCCAAAAATGAGCACATTTACTGGCAATAAAAAATGTCACTCATTCAGCCTGACGTCACAGCCCTCCAGATAGAGTAAACTCTCGCCCAGCCAAGCGCATGCGCAATCATATCCATTTTTCCTAAAAATAAAAAAAAAATGACTTTCAGATTACTGCCTGACTCTTAGCACCACTCAGCTTTTTGCTACAGCAGCTTGTTGATTTGATTTGATTTTTCCTCCATTGTTGATGGTGCAATGCCCACTCCGATGTTTAATACGAGCCGCCCCTGAACAGTTTGTTACTAGCCCATACCCTCACCCCATAACAGTTCCCATCCCAACATTTTCCTTCCCCCAGACCAGAGTCTGACTGGGACAGAAAATAGGCAAGGGCACCAAATTGAAAGTTACCCCCCACTCTTGCGAATTGGATAGCTAAAACAATGGTGCACATTTGCGAATTAGGGCAGCTTTAAACTTATAAAAACAAACTGTATGTGTGTTTTGCAAGATATCGGAGACTATGTGCATTTGGGCTTGCTGCAGGCAATATTTTTGGTAATATCAGACAAATCAGCTGGAAAGAGACAGCCCACCAAACCATATAACCGGCCCATAAACAGCCAAAGGTCAGTCATACGCTGACGTGTCAGAATAGCACTTCTGGCATTGCCAGATTGCCCTATAGGCCAGATGGACACTGCCCCAATCTCCTCAAAAATAACAATTCCATTGTTAATTTTTAACTTCTCATAACCATATCTGTTCTCTTTCCAGATCATCCATTTCCTTATTGACTTTACCTGCCCACCCTTGGACCAGGCCCCATCTTATTGAATTTTCTTTCCTCCTTCTCCTGCAATTTGTCTTTCCTCAATTTCACCCCCTTTACCATTTCTCAGATTTTTCCATCAAACACTGCTTTCACCCAAGTGATAAAACTTCTCACTTATAACCACTGTCTAATCCTCCCCCCCACCTGCCCCCAATTCCCTTTGTACTGGAGTGGGTGTTGAGCTTTGTCTTTGCAGACACAGGGAAACGTTAACTTTCTCCGCACACCTACATAATTATGCGGCTGGGCGGCTTTATGGCTAGCCTTGTCATTATGCTCCTCCTCTTTCCTGCCAAGCTCCCAGGGCATAGATGGTGTTCCACACCTCTACCCAGGGCCCGTATTGGGAGCAATCATTACCAACTCCTTTCTGCTTATGTGCAAAAGGCTGCTTTTATTGGGAGCAAGCTTTACCATCTACCTCCTTCGAATGAGTGGCACAATCATCTCCTTCTCAACTTTCCGAAAAATTTGGTACTATACCATCCCCAACAGTTCCAATGTCAACATTTCTCTCCCCCAATCACCTCAATAGTAACATTTCTAATGTTAATGTTTAGCTTCTGAAAACTTCATCTGTTCTCTTTCCAGATCATCCCTTTCCTTATTCCCTTTATCTTCCTGCCCTTGGACCAAGCCCCTTCTCATTGAATCTTCTTTCCTCTTTCTCCTCCTGCCATTCGTCTTTCCTCCTTTTCACCCCTTTCCATTTCTCTGCCTTTGCCCACTCTCAGCACCTCCAGTGAAACCTTCCCCAGAGGTGCTATTTCTCTCCCCGTCAAATGTCAGCTTCCTTCATCCAAGCCTCAAACAACCCAACCATTGTCTCCGGATACAACTTATTCCCGATCGTGAACAGATGAACCCCCATCATGGTGGTTGAGTGCCGGGCACTCATACACAATTTCCTTGTGTTTCACTACTCTGAACCCTTTATACCTGCAGAAACCAGACATCTCCCAGTTAATTTCCTTCCTCACCCTTTTTATTGCTGCCTGTTACCGAGCTACTCTCCGAACTCTCCATGGCAACAACTGTGTCAACCCAAATTCCGTGCCTGAACACCTTTCCCATAGATTTTCCATGTTCCACTTCATCATCTTCATCAACTCCAGCCCAGTAGACTGGACCAAGTTGTTTTCCCTGAGGTACACTAACATCAATTCCGGACATGGCCACTTACCCTTCAGTTCCCACATTGTGGGCAGTAACTGGCCCCATCTCATTCCCCTTAAGCCGAACCACCTCACCATCACTCTATCCTGACCCAGCCTGAGCTAGAGGCCAAAGAACCACTTTTAAACTTTAATCCAAGCCCATTTCATGATTGAATGCCCACAGATCCATACTTCTTTCTTCATTGTCTCTACCTGTGGGATAGAGGCCACCCTAATTCCCCGATCCCACCACAGCACATATACCCACATGCAACCACTCTTTTATTTCCTTAAGTCTTTGCTCATTCCAAGGCGGTAGCACTCAGTTGTTGTGCCTAGGTGGAACAACTGCATCGCAAAATCTTACTCCCTCAAACCCGACTGCCTCAGGCAACTCCTCATCACTCCCAACACATGCCTGCCTAGCATTATGCTCCCTGACTTGTGTTTAAACACCACTCCAGCTGCTTAACCCCTCAGACTGAGGAACCGACTAAGCCATGCCATTAGGCAAACCATTGTCTCCCCTGATTTCAGCAACCACACACTATTACCCTTACCATTCTGATCTGTCTTGCTCTTTTTAATCCGAATACCCAATACCCACTCCTATCATGAAACATTCCCATCTCTATACTCACATCCTGAACCCCTCCTAGCAACTCTGAAACTCAAAATGCCCCAAAAACAGTAATATAAACAGAGCTCCATACATCCAGTTCTCCCAAGTGAAAGCTCACTCAAATCTCACCTACTCCAGTACTGACCTCAGTATTTGTATCATCACCCGCTTCCGTGTTGTTACTGCCCTACTGCTCTACTTCTCTCCCTGGCCCATCCCTCCAACTTTCCCATATCTAACTCACCTCCACAGGGGGTCATAAACCTCACTACATTTTCCCGTAGAAAGCAATTTGTGCCAATTTTCCTACAATTGTAACAGCCGCCAGACCCTTCTCCACCTGTACTACAATGAAATTAATCATGTCCTTCTTCCCAAACCCACTCCTCATGACTGTCTTCATGCCACTCCTGACTGTAAAAATTCCGTCCAGGCCATCCTTTATATCTACTCATCGTGTCGGCCAAAGATTGTTCCACCATGTGCATCGTCCTCACACTCTGATTTCCCACAAATACTCCAGTAAAGTCCATCATCTCATATTTGACCCATGGGCTAATCCACGAAACCTCACCCACTGCGAATGAGTTAACATGCCATCCACCCCTTTGTTAAAACCTGCAATGTGTCCGGCTCTGAACAGTATGTTGTCTTTCAAACACAGCAACACTCACAAAAGCCTCAACATGTATTCATCCTTGTTTGTCATTCTCTTCAACCGATGCACAACTGCTTTGCTGTCAATCACAAATGTCACTTTCCTGTTTCTCAGTTTAATGCACCACAATCATACCATAAGCACCAGTGGAAGAAACTCATGAAAGCCAGTTCTGTGCTATTTGTCATACCAAACCATGGGCCATTTTTCCACAAACCGTTGTCCTTCTCAGTAAACAACAAAACCTAGAGCCGCTGCCCATCTTCTGCTTTAACTTTCTCAGTTCGTATTTTATCCTCCCCGTCACTTCTTGTAGAAGCTTTCTCAAAGTCATTTTTACCTGTGGCAAGTGCAACACCTTTCCACAGAGTCAGGCTCTATGCCCAGGAATGCCAGCCTGGTAGCTGGCCCTTCAGTCTTTTCTGCTGCTACTGGTATGGCAAATGTTGTGGCCACCCGTTTGTTGTGTCTTGTATCTTCATTATGCATTCCTTCCCTTTGTTACCTGTACCCTGCTGCTCAGCCAGTATGGATGTGGTGTGTGTGTGGAATGCTGGAATGCTTGATGTGGAATGCTGGAGTGCCTGGTGTGCTTGAGAGAGAGACAGTTGGAGTGTGTGGGCTGAGCAGCAAGGATGCTGCTCCTGGTGGGGCTGACCTTATTATCCTTCTTACCATCCTGTAACTAAGCTTAAAAAACCTCTTACATATAACCTACTTCATGGCTACCTCTGGACTTCTTTTGGATTGTAACACCGTTCTAGTCCAACCAACAAAAAATCACTGAGGTAGTGCAGCAACTGCTCAGACCCCGCCTCCTGCTTCACTACCCATTCAACGATAGTGCTAAAGTTCTCAAACAGAAAACACGCCACTGAGCAACCCATTGGCATGGCCTTGCCCATGTGGCCTTCTCCTTGGAATTGTATCCCCAGGAGTTGAAAGTTGTTCAGGGGAACTGGCAAAAGCTGGATCACTCACTTCCCTCACCAGTTCTATGGCTGTGTCTATGCTGGCATATGATACCGCACACTCTGCATTTTTGATGAATGTATTATCTGATGCCCCATTGGGACAAGAGAGGTGGTAGATTAGACAAAAGTCACTTGTACCCTTTTTTGGAAAAACCTTCAAAGGTGGAATCATAAGGTTATCAGCTGGAGGAGCCTCAAATGGGTCTGCCATTTCTCCACGTGTACCTCACTGGAGTCACTGCCCTGCCCTGGCTTGTCTTCTTCCCTCTCCCATCCACAGGCATGCCCCTGCCAGGGCTGTCACCAGCCACCATTCCTAATCTCCTTCTTACCGCTCTACCCCTGAGTCTTCCTCATTTGTCCTAGCATCGTCAATGCCCACCATGACACAACCCATTTCCACATGTGCCCCACTGACTTCGTGAGGTTCATGCACCACTGGAGACTTGGGAGTACCTCTGTGCCCCTCATCCTCTCTTTGCCCAGCCTCCACACTTGCTCTCCCCACAGCCTGTGCCTATAGACTTCCATGGCCATCTATGTCCTTATGAACAGATGACGCCTTTGATCATTCCCCGTCTCCATGGCTGCTGACTCTCGGAGGTCCTGCTTGATTTGGGGGCAGGTCCCCAAGACTGCCAACTCTGGATTATGGGAATCCTTAAACGGTATTCACTCGCTGAGGGAGCACGACCCCCCATCTTGCCTGCATAGTCCTTGGTCCATGTCCTCTGCCGTACTCACCCTTGTGACCCTGCACCATCCAGGTCCCTCCGTCACGGGGCTGCTCTGTGTCTCACTGCCCCTATGTTTCTCACTGCCCTTTCACATGAGGAGCAAAGGGGTTCCACCACTGTGTGTCCCTGTGCTGTCCCACCTCCTCAACACTTGCTCTCGGCCCCTAGCCCTGATGTGCACAGCTACCTGTTACTTCTGTTACCCCATCCAGCCCCAGGAAATCATCTTACCTTCTTGGTGGCCCACCCTACCCCAGGGGGTGTGGCCCCTGAAGTAGGATCTCCAGCTGTGCCTCTATGTCTAACGACTGGCCCTCCTTATGTGCCCTCAGGCTCCTAAATTTCAAGAAACCGACTCCTAGCTGTCCCCTTCATTCCCATTCTCAGCTGCCCAAGGGTGCCTTTCCAAGGGTGAGGCGCTCTGCCCTTCTGCTCAAACTTAACTCCCCCCTACTCGAGGAGAAGGCTGATGCATGATCTGGCCCCCTGCGCTCCTCCCCCACCTTGGTGTGAAGCTGCAAGCCTACACCACGCTTTAACAACATCTGAGGCTGCCATGTGAGCTTGCAACCTTGGCACATCTTTAACAGAAGCTTCTAATGCAGGGGTCAAACGGCCCGCAGCTTGTATGTAAATAGCACTGGTGATAACCGCTAGACACACTCCTCGACCTGAGCACACGGGAGGCGAAAAGAGCCAGACAGAACAACAGGTCCAGGAAGAGAAGATCCACTGTTAATTCCAACTGCTTGAGAAAAAGATGACAGCAAGAACACAAAAACACCAAGCAAACAAGCATTGGCATAGCCAATAGGTCTCGCTTTTGGGACCTAATAAGTATTTAGTTATGCAGCACAATATCCTTGGTGCAATAACATCAACTGTTGCATGTCTAAAAACTATTAAGGTCCCAAAGGCGAGACCTATTGACTATGCCAATGCTTGTTTTTAGAGGCCTGGCATGCAGTTTTAAATGTAGGCTGGTAAGAAAGGTGCCAACCCGAGGGGCAAGGTCTAGAGAGAAATAAGATAGGAAGAGAGGTGAGTTATAATGAGATAGCACAAATAGAAAGGTGAAGCACAGAATGACAGGTCAGGTAAACAAAGTAGCAAGGCAGGTAGAGCCGGTGGGATGAAAAATAGAAAGATATGAGAAGTAGAGAAAAAGAGAAAAAGAGGTGCAGATGAGGTAGAGAGATGAGGCTAATACAGAGTAAGTGCGAGGGAGAAGTAGAGAATGGTGAAATAGGGAGAGAGAGAGACAGAGGTAAGACAGATGTATTAAACGAGCCAGACATTGGAAGCAGAGAGAGTGAACGGAAACAGTGAAGGAGATAGAAAGAGAGATGAAAGCAAAGGGAGTGATAGATGGAGTGGAAGAGGTAGGGAGAGCATTGTAGAGAGAAAGAAATAAAATAATGGGAAAGGCGAGGGAAAGAAGACATCAATAAAAAGAGAGACATAGAAGGCCAATAGGTGATGTAAATTGAGAGTCTAGATAGTGTATGAGAGGTGGGGAAGAGAGAGATGAGGCAGTGAGTTGTGAGGCAGAGAGAGAAATGAAAGAGAGAATGGTGAGGTAGGAAGAGGCATGCGAGAGGTAGAGAAAGGTAAGGTATAGATGGCAAAAATGATAGAAAGAGTAAGATAAAGAGATGAAATTAAGAGGGAGGGAAGTAAATGGAAGAGAAATGAAGGGGGATGAGATGCAAACAGAGCAGCAAGATGCAGAAAGAAGAGAAAGTAGAGAGAGAGAGAGAGAGAGAGAGAGAGAGGCACTTGAGGAGAAGAGAGGGGCAGAGAGCTGACCGAGAGCTAGAGATCTAGAGGTAGGATCGGAGAGAGGTGGCAAGTTGAGGTCATGAGAGGTAAGTGCTGTGGGGCACTGAGGTTTATTGAAAGAGAGGTGTGACGTACAGAGAGAGAAGACAAGGACTGGAGAAAGTGTCCACACTGAACTAGAGGTTGGTGATCACCCTAAATATATTTATTAAAATAAAGCATTAAGAGAGTGCACTTTTACGGATTTCAGAGTGTGCACCATCTTGCATTGAAGATGACAAAAGAAGCCATTTTGGCACAATAAACACATCCAGCATCAGTGCTGTTGGTGCTAGCTGAGGCAGTGGAACACTTGATGAGCTCTTTGAAAACGATGACATGTCCTCCGCTGGGTCTGTTAATTCTGTCCTGTCTTATAACCTTGTGCCTGGGGAATAGGTGTGGTAATGTCGATAGAATCAGCCAGGTTTCTGTGAGGAAGAGCAGTTTCAACGTGTGGTCGTGCAGCAGGTCCCATATTTCAGTAGCGTGTTTATTGAGGGAGGTGTTGTTGAGGAGAAGGCAGAACAGGGAGGGGTGGGGAGAGGTGTGTAGGTGTGCGTGGCCGAGGGAGAGGTGAGTGTTGTGTGCGGTGCATGTGAGGGTGGTGTGAAGGTGTGGGAAGGTGCAGGAAAAGTGTCAGGTGGAACAGGGAAGGCACCTTCGCAGTCGACTACCAAGGCGTAGCAGCAGCACTGGAAGGTGCATTCAAGGTTCAGGGTGAGGAGAGGGAAGCAGAGACGTAGCAGTGATGGGAGTGAAAGCAAGGGGTCTGGCGCTGGGCACGGGAGGGGCGCATACGGGCTGTGCATCCAAGCTGCGGCGGACATGAATTAGGAGCGGGGTCTCTGGGGCAATGGGTTGGGCTAAGTAACTGGCAGGAACCGAGAAGGGAGTGCGGCGTGGGAGAGGAAGCAGGGAAGGTCGCAAATTCAGGAAAAGGGCAGGAAGAAGAGCAAAAGAGTGAGAAAAAGGAAGAAGAGGAGTTAAGAGAGCAATTGAGTTCGAAACTCGAAGAGAAGAGCTGAGACTAAAAGAAGCCAAGAGCAGCAAGGATTGAGTGAAAAGGGCAGAGAAAAATGTTAAAGAATGAAAGGCAAAAGCACAGAAGATCAGCAAAGAATGAATGAGAAAGAGTGGCTGATGCCCAGCAGATCGGCACAGAATCAGTGTAAAAGTTCAAAAAGCAGCAAAGAAAGATTGCGGAATAATGAAAAAAGCACATGAAAGTGGCAGAAAGAGAATGAGAAACGCACAGAAAAGCAGCAAAGAAGGAATAAGAAGGAAGGAGTAATGCACAGTGAAGTAGCAAAGAAAGACAGAAATGCACATAAAAGTGACAAGTAATGAAAGAATGAGCGATGCACAGAAAACAGCAAGGAAAGGGCGAGAAGTGTTCAAACAAGCAAATGGTGCGCGCGAAAGTGATCGCGAGCAAGAATTTCGGCCGCGACCGGGAGTTGTGTGCGCGTGCAAAAACTAAATAAAACAAGCATTAGCCGCGCGGCCGTGCGAGACGCGCTCTGTGGTGGGGGAGGGGGAGGAGCGGGAGAGCAAGTGACACGCGGCCGTGAAAGTGACACGGCCGCGCGGCCCCGAGAAGCGCTCTGTGGTGGGGGAGGGGGAGGAGCAAGTGAGAGGAAAGACATATGGCGCCTGGAGCATGCGAGGAATGCGCGTTACTGTGCGTGTACCCGCATGCTCTAGGCAAGCCCAAAAAAAAGTGGTTGCATTTCTAAAAGCCCACTTACAAAATGTCTCGCGCAAACGCTGGCTTCAGGGCGAGACCTAAAAACGAAGGATAATTCATGGAGGAAAAGTCGAAACTGTCAAGCAAAAAATCAGAGACAGTAATTATTAATATTGGTGCATTGAGTGTGACAAAAAAGTCAGGAAACAAGATCTGCTGTGACACATTATGCCTTTTACAAGGCCATGCTCCACTCTCATTTTTCAAATATTGGAACTCGCATTCTCTCGACCTTGAAGAAGAAAAACAAGTGTGACTTGCTTTGTGCCCTGCAGCATTCGTGATCTCCGCAGTTGCCACCAATACTGCACGCTACTCACAACTCTCAAGAACCCCCACGTGTCCCTGGGGGCATAGTAACACTGGAGCAGCTCCTGTGATAAGGGTGCCCTGCATCAAACAAGGTATGCATAGAGCGACACACTGCCATGAAGCGCGTAAGAAAGTACTTCCCCTTCTGAATCTGCTTGATATTGGGTAAGCTCTTGCACAGCTTTGGGCATGAACGTGTCAGAGACAGGTTGCACAGAGACATGGCACAAATAGTGTATGTGCATTTATGTATGGCTGTGTTTTCAAGTGTTAGAAGATTTAAGCAGAACTCCTAGCTTTGCCTATGCTTGTTTAATATTTCTGGGCATATGCTCCCTACTTGGGAGTGGAACTTAATCAGGCATAATTGTACACCAGCTATGCACTGCGTTAATTGATCAATCAGTCATTTAAAAAAAATATTCTTTGACCTCCCTGGTTACCTTGCTTATCAAAACTCATTCTTCCTATCTGACAGGTATTTTGCAAAGAAATTACCCACACGCTTCTACTCTGCAGTTTAGCTCTGCTTTCGCTTTAGATGGGCAATGAAAATATGCACCATTTTGGGTCAGTAACTTTCCTTATCATATCGAGCTTTGTCCGCCTCATTTTGCATTTTCATTTAGGTAACACTCAGTATTTTGACAGTCTGCAGGCTAGAGCTAATAAGAGAGCTGTTAGTGACTATAAATAATATAAGATGTTTAAGTTGTCTTAAACTGTCATCCCCCTTTCATGACAGACATTGCAAGCCCATATGATGACCAATGTCCACATCTCTCTCTCTTAATGTTTTTCCAACTTTCAGCTTCCCATACATTCACTTTTCCTAAACCTCTTCTCCAGGTCGGAGGTTTATAGTGCTGTAAACTATATCAACATCAAAAAATCTAACCAGTTGTTGAGCAGATGAGGTGTGAGTAATGACAAACACAGGGGCTGCTCCTCCACCAGTGCGGAGGAAGGTTGCCCCACTGCTTTCTGGCAGTGCGAGAAAGCCAAAACATAAAATGGTAATACATTTTGGTTATTACCATTTATGTTTCTTTGTGCACTGCGGGCGGGCCGGTAGGCAGAGCTGCCCAGGCAGGGCAGGAGTGGTTTGCCCACTCCTAAGTGCACAAAGACTGTTTGGTCGGCCCTCTCGGGTCGCCCAAACCAGTCATGCGCACTCTGCCCTTCTCCATGCAGGCTGCATTGCAGCCTACATGGAGAACATGCCGTTCCTTACAGCTCCTGACTGGGCGGCGTCACGACCAATCACACGCTGTTCCTGTCGGAGGAAGGAGAGCAGGAGCAGTGAAGCCGGCGGAAAGGTCGGTTTAATTTTTTTTTTTTTATTATTGACCCCCCCTCACGAAACCCCCTCCCCGCCCGACCCTGCGCCCGCCCCCCCACCCGTGAGCCATGGTGGCCACTACTGGACAAACACATCCAAGAGTAGAACAAAATAAAAAGCCACCAGCACTGTCCCCTGCTTGATGTCGCGTCCATGGGACATCCTGGAGCTGGAAATCATCAGAGGTAGACAGGGCAGTCTGTCCAATTCTTTTTCTGAGTCTCACAGAAAATATGCAGAGTTAGAAAACTTCATCTGACTTCATGTAGGCCACAACTTCGTAACTACACCCGACTTGTATGCAGGTGTAATAACTATTTTGCCAAGCCCTGGTATATATTACTTATATTAAAGTAAGTAAGTACATGACTATTCCTATTCTGATTAGTTTTGTATTTGGCTTTAGAACCGTGGCAACTTCACTCGTCAACAGCCTACAGAGTTCCCAGATAAAGATACTGAGATCACTACTAACTACCTCCCCCTCTGTTGGCTCTGAAGATTTCCATACACTCTAAACTAATTTATTCTACAAAATAGCCACTACTAACTGGTTTAGCTCACAAATGAACCATTCTCCAACAATTCATTGTTTTTAAACATGTTTAATTGAAGTGCTATCAAATATAGTGCTCTATACTTGGAATATACCTTGCACTGGATGGTCTCCATGTAGGTTGCACCTCAGCCACCCATGGATTGATGATTCTGAAGGACCCCTGCACACTTCTTAGAGGACTTCACAGGTAGTTGACAGTACCTCAGCGATTCACTAGAAGTTGGAACCAGTTGGGTGGAGTTTTGTGACTGCTGTTGCAACATCTCTTAGGTTGCTCTCTGTGTGCCTTGGCTATCCTTGAAGAGCTGAAGATTGTCACTCTAACCTTTGTAACCTTCTTATAAATCAGTTCTCAAACCACCACCGTAATTACCATGAGCATCCTCAATGGTAAGTGTGGCAAGGTAAGTACATTCATTGCAAGCATAGCTCTATTTCTCCCACTTTTCTCTCCTTTGCCTCATGCTTAAGTGCAACCACAGGTTTCCTTACGAACAACATGATTGTCACACAACTTTGAACACCAAATATTTGAAGGCTACACTACAAGCCAATACACAAAAATCACTGGACAAACTGAGGGGCTTATTTGCAACCCACTTGCGCTGCCTGTGTGCCACTTTTTATGACATGCTAGTGGCACAGAGCGCAAACATCTCTATGAGACCACGCAAAGCCACTTTGCATGGTTTTCATGGCCTCATAGATATGGTGTAAGGCAACACAGCGCAAGTCGCTGCATTGCCTTACACTGCGCCAGGGAGGCATTCCATGGGTGTTGCAGTGGGTGTTCCCACGCAACACCTATGGGTTACAAGGATCCGTAAACCTGGGAATGCTTCAGAACTGTACGCCTCCCCAAGGCAGGCTTAACGAGGAGAAGTATGTTTATTTCTCCTCGTTTTTTCCTCTTTCTATGTGTGCTGCATTCTGCAGCACACATAGAAAGAGGAAAACGCATCCATGGATTGTTTTGTGCAGGAAGGTGTCCCTTCCTGCACAAACCCAATCCTGCCAACAATGCAGACACCTTTGCACCATGGTACAGGGGGCCTGCGTTGTTGCTAGGCACCATACTGTACTCCAGCGCTGGCTGAAAAGCTGTATCTCGTAAATACTTTGTATTCCTGCCCTTTCGATTTGGGTTAGGGAAGCTCAGCAAAACCACTTGTGGCGCTACCCAATGCCAAATCATTGTAAATGAGGCCCGTAGTTCTTACCTATCTTCCCAGAAAGTTCATTGAGGTCAGATGAGAGTAAGGAAACCACAATACAGTGCAACAATACAGTGCAACAGTAAAATATAGTTAGTAATTTCAAACAGAAAAGATGAAATGTTCATTTAAAAATATATGTTTATTAAATCATTATGCCTAAACCCCAAAATATCACACACCCATACACCTCTCCTAAACCTCAATATCCCACACACAATAGCGCACTCACCTGTCCCTAAACTCCAAGTGATCCTGCCTACAACATACCCTCCACATCCCTAAACCTCAATAATCCCACCCACGACACACCCACTCCCATTCTAAAACCCAACAAGCCACCCAAAAATAATTTACTCCCACTCCCCTATATGCAAAAGAAAATCCCTCCAACAACAACAGCCTCACCCTTGCAAATCCAACAATCCCCTCCACAGCAATAACCACCCAATCAACTCACCCTAATGCCAACAGTGTGTATTTAAAAATAATCATCCTGGCTGTTCAGCATTCTTGTACGAGGACTGTCTGTCTGGCAGTAAGTTCCGATAGGCTAGCAAGAATTTCACCTTGGGTTTCTTTAATTGCTACCTGTTTTCTCTATATTTTCTCAATGTACTTTTGCACGGATTGATCATGCTGCAACAATGCATTCACAAGAGGCCTTAAGATGGTGGTGAGGGCTGATGATGTAGTGGAGACATATTACTTTCTGGTGGGTGGTGCAGTAGTCGCGACCAATGCCATTTCCTCAATTTTCTGCCTTGGTAGGTGCTAGGAGATCTGCTGCCACTATGCCGGTTGCAACCCCTCCTCTTCCATGGCAGCAGACTGTGGTGCTTGTCCTATTGAGGGAAGAAAAAAAAGCTCTGAGTAGGGATACCCATTGCAGTAAACACTTGTGTGTGTAAAGCCATACAATAGTGATCTTTAAGTAACTTACCCTACCAACCCATGGCCCTCCTTCCACTTTTAGTATCATGACAAAAAATATCTTCTGTGCAGCTTGCTGTCTAGTCCTGAGTTAGGTTACCTTTAGCTTCTAGATGGGGAAGGGGAAGATGTTAAGGTTTAGCTTAGAGTAAGCCTTAGGGTTGGCAGGTAAGGTTATGTTAAGGACTGGAACTTAGGTTTAGAGGTTGGGTTAAGGGCGGTCCGAGTAAAAGAGGTTATATCATGTTGTAAGAGGTGGTCTATGAAAATGATG
This sequence comes from Calotriton arnoldi, assembly GCA_963921515.1. Lineage (NCBI taxonomy): Eukaryota > Metazoa > Chordata > Amphibia > Caudata > Salamandridae > Calotriton > Calotriton arnoldi. The sequence goes on along the minus strand of CAWUFW010016776.1, from coordinate 208,750 downwards.
ATAGCAATGGGTGAAAATTAGAAGTCAATGGTACAGTCATCCCCTGAAAATAACAACATGGTATAAGGTGAAAAAGGTCAGAATCATGGGTATGGTTAAGGAAGGAGAAGCAGGGGTTAATCAATCAATCAATCAGGGAATTGTAAGCGCGCTACTCACCCGTGAGGGTCTCAATGTGCTGGGGGTGGGGGGTCAGCAGTACCGTTTAGCCGAAGAGCCAGGTCTTGAGTGCTTTCTTGAAGGTGTTCAGGGAGGGGCCGCGTCTGATGTTGATCGGGAGCTCGTTCCAGGTCTTGGCCGCGATGTGGGAGAAGCTTCTTCCTCCTGTTTTGACTCTGCGGATGCATGGGGTTTCGACGAGGGCAAGGTTGGCGGATCGGAGGTTCCTTTTGGGTACGTGGAAGGTAATTCTGTTGTTTAGCTATTGGGGTCCGGTGTTGTGTAGGCTTTTGTAGGCGTGGGTGAGTATCTTGAAAGTGATTCTCTTCTCGACTGGGAGCCAGTGGAGATTCCATAGGTGTTGGCTGATGTGCTCGGGTCGAGGGATCCCAAGGACGAGTCTGGCGGCGGTGTTCTATATCGTCTGGAGCTTGCGGAGTAGGGACTTGTTTATGCCGGCGTAGAGGGTGTTTCCGTAGTCCAGTCTGCTGGTGATGAGTGCGTGGGTAACTGTCATCCTTGAATCAGGGTTGATCCATTTGAAAGTCTTACGGAGGATGCGGAGGGTGTTGAAACAGCTGAAGTGACGGCGTTGAACTGTCGGTTCATGGAGAGGGAGGAGTCGAGTACGATGCCGAGGTTTCTGGCATGGTCCGTGGGGGTCGGGGGGCTGCCGAGGGCGGTGGGCCACCAGGTGTTGTTCCAAGCCGATGGGGTGGTTCAGAGGATGTGGACTTCTGTCTTTTCCGAGTTGAGCTTCAGGCAGCTATTGCTCATCCAGGTTGCTATGTCCTGCATTCCTTCCTGGAAGTTGGGTCTGGCAGTGGTGGGGTCTTTGGTGAGGGAGAGGATGAGCTGGGTGTCATCGACGTAGGATACTATGCTGAGGCCATGCCTTTCGGACGATGGCGGCGAGTGGGGCCACGTAGATGTTGAAGAGGGTTGGGCTGAGTCATGATCCCTGAGGCACTTCGCAGTTGATTTCCGTGGGTTCGGAGAGGAAGGGTGGCAGTCTGATCCTTTGGCTTCTGCCGGTGAGGAACGATCGGATCCAGTCGAGGGCGGCTCCTTGTATGCCGGCGTCGTGTAGTCTAGCGGCGAGTGTGTGGTGGGAGACGGTGTCGAAAGCTGCTGATAGGTCGAAAATGATCAGGGCTGCAGTGTGGCCTTGGTCAAGGAGGGTGCAGATGTCATCTGTGGCTGCGAGTAGGGCTGTCTCGGTGCTGTGGTTGCTGCGGAACCCGGATTGAGAAGGGTCGAGGATGGCATTGTCCTCGATGAACCTTGTCAGTTCTGCGTTGACAGTCTTCTCTGTGACTTTCGCTGCGAAGGGGAGGAGCGAGATGGGGTGGTAGTTCTTGAGGTCCGTCGGATCCACTGAGGGCTTCTTGAGCAGGGGCCTGACTTCTGCGCGTTTCCAGTCATCGTTTTCAGGTGTTTTGTTGTTTCTCCAGTACTTCTCCAGGTGTCTGCTGTACGCCTGGCTTCTTGGAGGTCGGTGGTGAACCAGGTGGCTTTCCTGGGGTGTTGTTTGGTGGAGTTGCTTAGCGGGCGAGTTCGTCTGCGCAGTTGGAGATCCATGTATGGAGTTTCCTGGCTGCGAAGTTGGCATTGGTTGCAGCGGTGGGGGTGTTGCGGTTGAGGGTGGAGTTGAGCTGCTCTTCAGTAACTCTGCTCCAGTTCCTTCGTGGGGGGCGCGGAGCGGGTTTGGGCAGCTTGGGTTTGTCGACCAGGAAGTGTACGCAGTGGTGGTCGGTCCACTGGGGCTGCGTGGTGTGACTGAACTTGATGCTGTTTCCTCCTGCGAAGATGGGGTCAAGGGTGTGTCCTGCCTTGTGGGTGGGCGGGGTGATGAGTTGTTTCAGTCCGATGCTGGCGAGGTTGTCTCGTAGGGTGGTGGAGTTGGGGTCACTGGGGTTGTCGAGTGTGAGCGCCATTTTTCGGAGCTCAGACGCTGACTAGAGGCCTGGGCATGTTCTTCACATAGGCTATAATGCAGCCTGCATTAAGAACATGCGAAGTGCGCAAGACTCTTTTGGGTGGCCCGAGAGGGCCATCTAAGCAGTCATTGCGCACTTTAGGAGGGTGCTACCACTCCTCCCCTGCCCCCGCCACCTCCTGCAAAGCTGTGGGCGGAAGTAGGAGAAAATAAAATGATAATAACGCAAGTTATTATCATTTTATTTTCTCTGTCTTTCACTGCAAAAAAGCAGTGGGGCGACGCTCGTCCCCACACTGTCATAACGGCTGATTTTAGCACCCAGACTGGCAGTGAGGAAACACTTTTGCCACCTCTACATGTGAGCAACATTGCCATTCTGCACCCAGAATTTCTCCTGCAGGAGGCGAAGGGAAAATATACAGCTCACTGATCAACTACACAGGGACATTGAGGTGTGACTGTCAACTCCAAGCAGTGTTCTTGCAGCCCTGAGTAGCAGCGACAAACCTGACACAGTTGTGCATGCACCTATTTTGAAGACTTCTTTTTTCATTATATGTATCTTTTTAAATATGCCAGTTCTGCAACTGTGCAAATACAGTGACAGTTTGCAAAAATGTCTTTGCAGCTTCAAAAGGAGTAACATGTTGTCAAAATAAATGGGTGAAGTTAAAAATACATTAAATTACACATTGATTAATAATTACAAAGAAAAAAGAAGAAACATGACTAACCAGCATTGCCACTGTCAGCAGCCATTTCCTATCCCAATCATCAGCAATAGATTGTTTTTGTGCGCCTAAAAAAAGACACTGATCAGTAGCACAGACTGAAGGAAGTGGAAAATACTGAGATCCTCTGGTTCACTAACACTACCAGCCTACACCACCTCCTCTTTCCTTATTATACTGCCAATAGTTTCTTGTCCTACATATGTTACTCCTCTTCTCCCACCGTACATTTTCCCTATCACACTAACAGGCTCGGTTCTGTGGGGAGGCATTTCCTAGACAGTGCAGGCTACCTGGCACCTCAAATGTGAAGGCTGTGTGGCAGATGGGCCCTCTCCTGTCATTGACCTCTGGCTGGGTCTTCAGGTCAGTAGCTTCCCCTACTAAAGGGAGAAGGGACCTGCAAGTCTGGCGAAGCAGGAGCCCTTCTGATTTACAGCTGGGGCTTTTCAACAACTACCTTAATGTCCCCTTTAAGGATGTTTGTGAGGTTGCAGAACCTGGCACTTCACTAAGTGGTGTAAAGTTCCCTAGGTACTATGCCAAAGGCAATGTTTTGCAGCACGGATTGACCATATACTTGCACCCTGAAGTCCTGCTCCTTTGATGCGATATTGCTCTGCAAGTAATTGTTTTCCATGCTGCAGGTCACTAAAGGCTGCCCTTAGCCATATTAGTGATATCCGTAAAATTAGCACATTGCAGAAACAAGATTTGATGCCCTTAATTTGTGCAAATTTGTAAAAATATTGTATTGTACTCTATTGCGGATTTATATAGCGCTTACTACCCCTATGTGAGGCAATGAAGCGCTTACCTACATTTGTAGCAAGCTACATCATTTACCGTGTTTGGTTGGAAGGGTGTTATCTTTGTTTTGTGTTTCAATGTGGAACATGTTTCCATGTCATGAGTGAGGACCACTGAGGTGGGGTTATCGTGATATGGGATGTAAAGCATAGTAGTGTGATGGATGACGAGGTTTGAAAACCAGATGTGTAGTTTTGTGGATTTCAGTTTGCTGCCAGCTTTGACCAGCTCTGCAGACGCCATTATGGTATTTCTTATAATTATAGTCTTCTTAGCTGGTTTCTGCACTGAGTTGTCCAATCTGTAATTTTGTGTAGAGTTGTGGTCCTGAGCTGGCATAGTTGGGGGGATAAAGAAGTAGAGAGATCTGCTGGGATAGGCATTTTTTACTATGATCACATATCTGACTGTCATTGTGAGATGGAAAGAAGCTGTCAGAGTGTATAGATATTTGGGACCTGTAGTGGTGTTCTATAATAAAGCCCTCCGAATTGCCCAGCAGTGTGTGACAGACCCATTCAGTTATTCCATGCCTGTTCATTTGGTGATGTCTGTTTTTTTGGCTGTACAGTACTGGTGATGGACAACCCTCATAGCAGATATGTCTTATGTGAATGTAAGTGGTATATTGAATATTATGGCCTTAGTATTATTGTGGGCCATAAATGTTATATATGAAATTATATAACTATTTAATGCCCCAGTGAACCATAGGCCAGCCCTTCTTAGCTTCCATGCATATCAAAAGCAGTTTGCTGGTAGGGTAGTTTCCAATCTGTGGGTAGTAAGCTGTCCAGCTGTTTATTTGTGTTCTGCTCATGGAATGAGGGGTAGTGTAGTTATCTTGGAAATAGTCATGTTTTCAACTGTCTTCTGAAGAGTATATGCTCCTGCATGCTTCTAATACTAACTGGTAGCTTGGCAGCTTGTACTGAGTAAGCAGTGACTCCTATGGATTTCTTACTGTAAGGTGGTATAATGATAAGTGGCGCAAGCCTGGAGCGCAGTGTTTTGTTTTGTTTGTATTGCTTGAATTTACCTTGAAGGTATAGTGGTCCTTTTCCGTGCAATGCTCTGTAGATAATGCAGAGTGCCTCCTTGAACACTGACCTTCTAGTTATAGGAAGCCAGTAGAGCGATTGGAGGACTGGAGTCATGCCTTCTCTTGGGTGAAAAATGCAAAAAGAACAATTGATGAACAGAATGCAGAACACTTCTTACATTCTCCCCAGTACAGAGATCTGGGCCTAAATCCATCGGGGCAGATTTACTAGCCCCTTGCGCCTCCTTGCGCCGCCAACAATGCGGCCTATTTACAACGTGACGCACCTAGGGAGATGCGTCACATTGTAAAGCCCTGATTCACATTATAACTGCATCAGGGCTAATGTATGCAGGCTAGGCGTTCCCACGCAAAAAGCCATGTAGAACTGACGCAGTGAAATTTACAACATTTCACTGCGTCACTCTATGCCTTCACTGCATCAAAATTCCTACGCCTGCTCAGACCCGGCGTAAGGAATGACGCAGGGCTTTTTGTATGGGACTCACCTATCTGTTGTGGCACATTGCTGGAGTTGCGTCACTTTCATGAGCAACTCCAGCAATGAGTCACTGTTGTGCCAACAGATGCGTCAGTATTTCTTACGCATCTATTAATCCTTGAGCCATAGAGCACTGTATTGTAAATACAGCGCATCCATGGTGGCGCAAGGACATTTGGCACTGGCGCAGGGAAACTGACACATCTATGCAGATGCGTCAGTTCCTTGTAAATCTGCCCCATTGTTTTTTTGCTCCCCATGCCATTCCAGTTTGAACCCAGCCATATGCAAATCAGTCTTGACCCTGCTCCCTATGGGAACAGTCCAGCCCGAACGGCCTGGCCAGGTCCTCCCTAGACTGGAAACAAGCATCCTAGGACCGGTTTTGGGGTTTCACCCCTCCTCAGCCAGGCTAGCTTGACTACACTGAGCACGGTACCCACATCTGGGCATACCCGTCCCACTCGGGGTGACAAATGCAAAAAGAACAATTGATGGACAGAATGCAGAACAATGTCATACATTCTCCCCAGTACAGAGATCTGGGCCTAAATCCATCGTTTCTTTGCTCCCCATGCCATTCCAGTCCCTTGCTCACTTTGTCACTGGATTCAAGCTAGCCTGGCTGATGAGGGGTGTTACCCCGAAACCGGGCCCAGGATGCTTGTTTCCGGTCCAGGGAAGACCTGACTTGGCAGTTCGGGCTGGACTGTTCCCATGGGGCACAGGGTCAAGACAGATTTCCATATGGCAGGGTCTAAACTGGGGTGGCGAAGTGAGCTAAAGAACGATGATGGATTCAACCAAGATCTGTGGCTGGGGGTGAGTGTCTGAAAAGTTTCAGCACTCCGTCCATCATCTCCTTGTGTTTGCTTTGTTCACCCTAAGTCGGCAGGGTATACCCAGATGTTGGTCCCTTGCTTACTTTGCCACTGGATTCAAGCTAGCCTGGCTGATGAGGGGTGTTACCCCGAAACCGGTCCCAGGATGCTTGTCTCTGGTCCAGGGAAGACCTGGCTTGGCAGTTCGGGCTGGACTGTTTCCATGGGGCACAGGGTGAAGACTGATTTGCATATGGCTGGGTCTGATCTGGGGTGGTGAAGTGAGCTAAAGAACGATGATGGATTCAACCCAGATCTGTGACTGGGGGTGAGTGTCTGAAAAGTTTCAGCACCTAGTCCATTTTCTCCTTGTGTTTGCTTTGTTCGTCCTAAGTTGGCAGGGTATGCCCAGACGTGGATCCTTTGCTCACTTTGCCACTGGATTCACGCTAACCTGGCTGATGAGGGGTGTTACCCCAAAACCGGTCCCAGGATGCTTGTTTCCGGTCCAGGTAAGACCTGGCTTGGCAAATCGGGCTGGACTGTTCCCATGGGGCAGAGGGTCCAGACTGATAGTCAAGCTTAGAGATTGTGACACTGCGGTTGGTTTTCAGTTTATGTTGGTATGCAAGGTATGGGAAGATGCAACATTGTATTTTCATTGTGTAGAAGGCACTCTTTGTGATGTTGTTAACATGGTATCAAGAATATGTCTGAACCCTTGGTTACAATTAGGTTTCGAAATTCATCTAAATTTGTTGGAGGGCCCCCAAGTTCCTTAGACCATATGGCAGTAGGCAGGTATTTTTGCCATTGTCCGCAGGTCATAATCTCTGCCTTTGCAGTACTGAGCTTTAGATGGTTATTCATCATCCACTTGTTTATGGCATGAAGGTAGTCATCAACTTTTGAATTGTAGAGGTCTCCCAGGCTATCCATATTTAAAATGATTTGGGTGTCATTTGCATAGTTGTATGGGTGAGGTTGAATGATTTAATTTGGTTTGGCGAGGAGTGTAGGTAGATTTTGAATAATAGAGGGGATAAGATGGACTCCTGAGGGACACCACTGTTTTGTAGGTGAGGAGCTGATGTGAAAGGTGGTAGGTAAACTACACAGTGTCTGTCTGTGAGTTAAGAAGCAATCCATTTTAGAGCACTTTCCCAGCCTCTGAGATAATGGAATCTTTGTAGTAGCATGTAGTGGTAAACATTACCAGATGCAGCTGATAAATCCAGAAGCAACAAGCCAGCTAGTTTGTTCTTGCCTAATGTGAGTTTTACATCATCCCAGCTGCATATGATGGCTGACTCTGTGCCTCTACCTGTTCTGAAGCCGGACTGTTGGCCTGAAATGAAGCCATTGTTTTCTGTAAAGAATAATAGTTGAGTGAACACTGCTCTCTCAATTCTTTTTTCTAAGAATGGGTAATTTGATGTAGGCCTATAGTTTCCTGGGTCGGATGGGTCAAGGTTTTTCTTTTTGTAGAGAGGTCTAATGTAGGAGGTTTTCAGCTTAGGTGGGAATAAACCTAATTCCAGGGACTTATTGAGTGGGCATCTGGCTACCACTTGTAATAGGTTGTGCGAAGGATATCTTTATAGATTTTTGTCAGTGCTGGGTTTGAAGAGGATCCTGATGGTCTGGGTGCAATGATAATATTAGGGAAACCTTTTTGTGAAACTGTATGGAACGTATGCATTGCTGGATGATTATTGTTGTCTCTTTGTATGTTGGGTAGTTTATATGTTGTTTTGGTGTTGTCTGTGTTCTCTTTAAGCTAATTTTCAATCTTTTTAATTTTTTAGATGAATTCATTACAGATTTTGTCACAGAAGTCTTTTGATTGTAGTGGTTCTGTGTTTTGGCACTCTGGATTTTGGAATTCTGTTAGAATTCTATGGAGTTCTTCAGAAGGGCAGTCAGCTTCAGTTGGCCATGTGGAGTAGTGATGTCTTTTTGTGGTTCTGATGGCCTTCTGTAGCTTCTGTTATAGATTTTAAGACATCTTTAAAATTGCCATTGGTACATGGTGATCTATACATTAAGAGGAAGAAACAAGTTATAGCTGGAGTAGGGTGACATCTTATCATTAGGATGCAATGCCGTCCATTGTGAGGTTTTCAATTTGTATTATTCGCAATTGATTTTTTATGGGTGACAACCAGGCCTCCACCAATTTTGCCAATACGATTTTTGTTTATAATGATAAAATCAAGTTGGTTGGGTTTGTGGCATGTGGTCGTAAAGTTTTCGCTGAGCCATGTTTCTGTAATTAAGTTGAGGTCTAGTGTTGTTTCTGAGAGTGGGGCAAAAATGCTAAAGTTATTTTTGTTCATGGATCTCTCATTGTAGAATAGGCATTTTTATGGTCTGTCGCCAGATAATTATGTGATCTTCTCTAGAGAGGGGCTTTGGCTCCGCCCACATGTTCGTAGACAAAAGTACATGGTTTGATGTTTTGATTGGGCAGAAGGTGTGTGCTTGCACAAAAGTACTTGCCCTCTAGCAGCTGTGATCATTTTGTTTATTTATAGCTACCTGAGCTTGGACTTTCAGGGCCACACATATTACATTGGAGTGCTATTAAAGTGTCCTAGATAACTGCATCATTTATCTTGTTTTTCTCTGGCAGCAGCACAGATGGTAGGAGGGCAGTCATTAACCTACATGAAGTTTTAGGTCTGGCTTCACAGTGCAACTGTTACCTGACCTTTGAACCTGCACCAATATTATTCCACAGATCTCTGCTTCCACACAATGACATAGCTATTCCCATGATATTTTCTTGTAATACTTCACATTACCATACAACATTCCTTTAAAGCCAGACCTGTTGGCGTTGCCAATGCTTGTAGTTTTTGTGTTTTTTCTTCTTCATGTCACAGTGCTTTGTGGGAGATGTGTGGTTCGATATGGATGGAGGTGCAGGGGATAGGGCATTTTGGTGTGGCTGTATTCGTGGGTATTCTGGTTGCGGCTTTTGGTGGAGGTGGAAGTGAGGCTGTTTGGTTAGAGAAATGAGAAGTCTGAGATATGTTTGTGTGGGCGGGCAGATTTTTGTGGTAGCTAGTGCTGTTGCAACTGGTGTGTTGTTTGATCATTTGAGTAGTGTGTACGGAGTTGTGGTTCAAATTAGATGAACATTTGAAAAAAATATGAAGTTGTGCATATAGCATCAGAGCAACTTCATGCATTTCCAACAATGACAGAGGCGTGCAGTAAAATGAATTTGTAGAAAACTAAATTATTATATTGATTAATAAGTATAAAATTAAGTAAGAAGAAATATACTTGCCATCAGCGCCTCTTAAAGGTCCTGTTGCAGCACATCCTTCTCTCTGACCAAGGGGCAATTGTCCTCTTAAAAGGAGGGGACAAAAGGTCACTGATTATTAGTACTGACTGTGTTAGGCACATGCAAAAAAATCAGTGATACAAATTTGCTGGTTCAATAAATGTACCGACCTACTCCACCCTCTTCCTTACGTCTAACACAACATATATCAATTGCACCCCCCTACCCTCAAACATTGTCACTATCACTTTAGGGATGCCCATGTCCACAAAGACAGAAAACAGGCTTCAAGAGCACACCTCCACCTCCGTCAGTCATGCCCTTCCCCACCCTAACCAAATATTGTTTTAATTCTCAGTGCTAAGCTTCACGGACTAAAGTTCTCCTGACTACCATAGCTATGTGCATATTTGTGCCTGACAGGAGAAAGGGCAGTTTGTGGACAAGACAACTATGCTCATCCCAGCACTCCTCTCAGATTTGCTGAGACGTGAGAGGGGAAGGACGAGGGCAGCCTGTCACCCACCACTGCATTCGGATTTGGACAGCTGGAGTGGAGACAGCAAAGACAGGCTAGACAGGGAAAGCTTCCCTTGTCAAGACCCCAACTATAGAGATACCTTTTATTTGTCCACATAACACTTTCACTAATTCATTATAACAATTCAAAATTATTAAAAATAACTTACCTGACATCGTATACATTTCCACCAGAGGTGCTGCAGGAGGACCCCCTTCCATTCCACAAAGTTCTTCCAGTAGTGTTGCACTTAGCACTCGAAGGGTGTCTGCCTTGTTAAATGATGTAAACCATGCTGCACTTCCCCTAGCAGACTTGCCTACTTGGGACGGTGCAGCACTTCCCAAGCCTGCCACTAATATATGCAGGCAATATTGTGAATTGAAAAAGATAGTGTTGCCACCTCCACTGTACAAAAAATATTGCACGGCTTAGAGCAGTGGTGGCAGGCCTAGCTCTTGATGTTTTTTGCCACCACAAAAAAAAGGTTAACAATGCTCGCAGTAACGAATAAAAACTAAAAAAATGCAATCAAAACAGGCAAAAAAGGCAAATACTTCACCAAATGCTACATTCTCTACATCTGATGTTATCTCATAAGGCTGTTTCACATGGATGTATACCACTCCTACATTTGCCTTGCCATTGACAGGACAGTGGACAGACGTGAGGTAAAGAAATGCAAGGCCAAATACACAATGGAGGGTCAAAATTGGGATTTTGTGATGAAAAGTGTCATGAGATCTCAATTTTCACAAGGAAACCCAATTGTGGGTAATAGACATAATTGATGTGGTACATCTTCCTGCACAAAAACAATACTCTGAGGCATTTTCCTCTTTCTATGTGTGCTGCAGAATGCAAATTACACAAATTTTACACAACTATATTTTTCTAAAAAATTCATGAGGAAATTTCAACTAAAACTTTGTTTGCACATCTACTGGAATCGCAAATTATTTCTAAATGACTGGAGTCATACAAATGTTGCCTCAAGTTGACACTTAACACACAAGTTTCCAATAAATTGCTAAATCTAGCTGAAAAAATAGTTTTGATTCATATAAAGACATTGCTTTCGCAGTTTGGCAGTGCACATATGAGTCTTACATTGAAAGCAAGAATAGCAATTAAAAAAGTTTTTTTGAACAAAGACAGCAATCAGGATGATGATGTCAGGTAAAAGATGGGCACTAGACTCTATGAACACTGAGATGTGCGTCGGAAAAGTTAGTGGACATTTAAATTATGATTATCTACACCACTAATTGATTAAGGATGATCCAACCAAAAAATATCAAGAAACAATTAAGGCAGTTCTGAATCATGCAAAAGGCAATCTATGGATACAGGGGCATATTTATCAAATGACCACGCCGCGCGCAAGCCACCTTGCTGTGCTGTGTGATAGGGAGAGGGCATGAATGCCCAATACTTAAACATATACTGCGCATTCCTGTCATTTCCCAGCGTTGGTGCACAATGTGCTACCTACCGCAAACGCAGGCACCCTTGCACCATGGAGCAAGTGTGCGTGCATTGTAAACAGGATTGTTTTTATGCAGGAAAGGACACCTTCCTGAACAAAAACAATCCTGAGAGGATTCTTCCTCTTTCTACGTCTGCTATAGAAAGCAGCACACGTAGAAAGGTGAAGTAACGAGAAGAAATAGAAATATTTCTCCTCATTACGCCTCACCTAGGGAGGTGTAGCATTTTGACGCATTCCCAGGTTTACTAGTGTTGTCAGATCTGGAAATGCACCAAAATCCATGGGTGGATGCGTGGGAACACCCACGCTCCACTTATGGAATGCCTTTCCAGGGCAGAGTAACGCTACGCAACAATCTGCACTGCGTTGCGTTACTCTGGATTTATCAAGCCATGCAGGGCCATGCAAGGTGGCCTTGCGTGGCTTGATAAGTTCAGCTTAGGTTTTGTGTCATCCTTGTGTCCCTTAAGGGCGCAAGGGCATCGCAAAACCTATATAAGTATACCCCACAATTTGACACTGCGGTTTTAGGCTAGGAATATCTGATAGTACCAGCAATAAACATGTTATCATAAGTACACAAAACCTTATTTGATCCATTCTTTTAATCTATTTATGTCAACTTTTGGCTCAATATATTGCCTCTTTCTTGAGCCATTATTGTAAATTCTGACTAAATATGAGAAGAAGTAATCTTTCGTAAATTATATGTGGCATGTCAATATGCATGTATTCCACTTCAGGGAGACAGAAAGTATAGGGTGGTTAATATAACAAAGAGAAAGCAAAGGGCTCAATCAAACAGTGTACATGCAATTAATTCACATAATATCACACTACAATTACTTCCAGTGTAAAGGTGAATACCATTTGCAGACTTGGGGAACAACATCACCAAGCAGGGTTATAGCACTTGTTAACAGTTTCATATATACATTTGAAACAGCAGAGGTACTTAGTGAAATAAGGCCAACCCAAAATGTAAGGATTTAGTTGAAATAAATAGATGACATTATTTGACTCTGATATGGTTCAAAAGACAAACTTGTCAGACCCATGAGCCTTAGGGTGGTCTTCCCCCAAACGTTTTGCCTGCTTGCCTCCAATTTTGCTGAATTCGTTTTTGTTGGCTTTAGAACTCTAACCAGTGCTAAAGTGCTTGTGCTCACTCCCCTAAATATAGATTGATTGACTTAGTCACAATTGGCATATTTAATTTACCTATAACTCCCCAGTACAGTGCACTACATGTGCCCAGGGCCTGTAAATTAAATGCTACTAGCGGGCTTGAGGCACTCATTGTGCCACCCACCTAAGTAGCCCTTTAAATATGTTTCAGGCCTGCCACTCTAGAGTCTGTGGGTGCCATTTACACTGCCATCGCGATTTGGCATTTAAACCCCCTTGTCAATCCTTAAACTCTCCTTTTATTACTTATAGGTCATCCCTAAGTTAGGCCCTAGTTAGCCGTTAGGGCAGGGTGCTGTGTACGTAAAAGGCAGGATATGTACTTTTAAGTTTTACACGTCCTGGTAGTGAATTCATTTTTCACTACTGTAAGGCCTACCCCTCTCATAGGTTAACATTAGGAATTCCTTATTACATTTAATAAGCGGTAATTCCTAATTGAGAAGAGGTAGGTCTGTCATGTTTAGTCCCTTTTGGTATTGCAATTACATAACCACTTTAATGGTAAAGTCAAACTTATAATTGCAATTTTGAAATTAGCACTTTTAGGAGGTTGGCATTTTCCTGCTCTTGGCCCTGTGTGCTTGCAGCCTGTCTCCAATACATGTCTGGGGAAGGAGACAGCTGGGCTTTGTGCATTCCCACTAGACAGCCACACACAATGGGGGCTTACGTGTGGCTTGATGGGCCATTCTGGGAGGATGGGAGGGAAGAGCTGGGAACAGCCTCACACTTACACCTGATTAGGCTGTGTCCTGTCCCCATACAAAGGGCTGAATACCCCGCTGTAGTGAGTCTGGAGTCAGGGCTGAAAAGGAAGACCTCTGTGCACTTCAAAGACCCTTCTTTGAAATCTCCCCCACTTCAAAGGCACCACTGGGTGTAAGAATTGGACCTCAGACCCTAACACTTCTGTAGACTTCTGGACCTGTGAAGACTCTGCCAGGAAGAAGGACTGCTGTGCTCCTGAAGGACTGCCACTCTCCTGGGCTGCTGCTCTGGAAGAACTGCTTTCTTGCTGTGCTGACCTGCTGCCTACTGCCCTTCTGGTCTGATTCAGAAGGACAGGACCTGCATCACTGGAACCCAGAGTGACTCCAAAGGCTGGCTGGCTTGCCTCCTGATCTGAAGTCTCATGGATATAAAAGACTTCCAACTATTCTGCTTCTGCACCTGGACTCTGAGATCTGTGAGTCTACTCTGCCAAGTGGTGCCACCCCAGTCCTGGACCCTTGGAAGAGAGCTTTGCGGAGACGGAACCAGTTCATTGTCGTTACGAGAATCAGAACTGATGCATCCTGCATCTGCGTGGATTAGGTCCTCTTCAGGCCTTCTCTCTACCTTCAGAACCACCACTGCGCAACGCACTTCAGGTAAAGTCCTAGCATCTCCCTCAATGATAGCTTGGACATCAAAGCTGAATTTTTTTTTTTCAACTTACCTGAATGCTGCCATCTCCTGCCGCATCGCGATCTTCCTGTTTTTGGGCACAGGCTCCCAGACTGCAATAAGGTCAATCCTGATGCTGCATGAACGCAGCGCCGGGATTCGCCTGAGCACTGGCAACTTGCGCTTCCAGGCAGACTGGAAGCCTGTGCCTGCTGGGGCTTGAGAGAGCTTCACTGCACATGAGGGTTTGGCCGGTCTGAAATGGCCGGCCCGAACCCTCATGTGCAGTGAAGGGAGTGCACTACCACTCCCCCACTAGCAGTGTCATCCCCTGGACCTGCCCCCAAGACTCACCAGAGTCCTGGGGCAGGTCCAGGGGATTAAAATAAAACGATAATAAAACGGGGTTAAAACCTGTTTTATTATCGTTTAATTTGAGCCTGGTGGCAGGGGGGTGGCGCTCCTCTGCCCTAATGGAGGGGCCGCTGCTGCAGCACAGGACAGGCACCAATGTTCGTTCTGTGCCTGTTACTGACCTTCAGTGAAATCTTCACCTGACAACTATTTGCTGGAGTTATTGCACCCCCAACCCTTAATTTATAGTGGTTGTCAAATAATTGCCTTTATTATCTTCATGAATGAATGAATATTAGATTTATAAAGCGCTAACTTAGCCCAAGGGCATCAAGGCGCTGCAAAGGACTAACGTTCAACCAGATAGGATGCTCAAGCTAAAGTCTGTGTAAAAAGCCAGGTTTTCAGGGCCTTGCGAAAAGAGAGTATGACTCAAGACCCGATAAACCATCCGGAAGAGAATTCCACAGCCTGGCAGCAGCAGTGGAGAAGGCTCTGCCTCCCCATCTAACCTTCTTAAACCTAGGAACCACCAGCAAGTTCTTGCTGGCAGACCTAAGCTGCCTGGTAGGGATATAGCGTTGAAACATTGCCTTGATGGCCTCAGGGCCAGATCCATAATAGGCATTGTGAGTCAAGCACAAAGTCTTGAAAAGGATTCTACGATCCAGAGGTAGCCAATGCAGCGAGATGAGGGAGGCCGAAACAGAGTGATACTTTGGCAACTCCAACACCAGCCTCGCTGCAGCATTCTGCACCATCTGTAACCGTCTCACCAGGCCCTTATTAATGCCCAAATAAAGGGCATTACAATAATCAAGTCTGGACAGTATCAAAGCAATCACTGCCTGCTTTCGCGATGAAAACGACAGGAACTGTGAAATTTTCCTAAGCAGCCTGATTATTCCAAAACAGATAGTCACTGTTTTGCTAACCTGTAGGTTCATGGACAGAGAAGTGTCAACCATAACCCCAGATTTTTCCCATGGGAAACAGGAGAGGGACAACTGCCCATGGTGTCAGGCCACCAGTCATTAGACCATATATCGTGTTGGTTGCCAAAAATCAGGATCTCCGTTTTTCCCCATTCAATTTAAGATAATTCTCCACCATCCAAGATGAGACTGCCTGCATACAACTTTTGAAATTTGCGGCAGCTTCACTGATGCTGTTAGTGATGGACACCATGATTTGAGTGTCATCGGCATAAGACAGCACCTCAAATCCAAAGGCTCTCACCACCCTCGCCAGTGGGGCAACATAGATATTAAAAAGGGTGGGGCTTAGAGAGGTTCCCTGAGGAACTTCACAAATCAATGGGTTGGGAGAAGAATAAAATTGGCCCAGTTTCACTATTTGTGCCCTATCACTAAGAAAGGAGGAGAGAAGCTCAAGGGCAGAGCCCCCAATCCCTATCTCCTTGAGGCGTTCCACCAGCCTCAATGGAGACAGGGTATCAAAAGCCGCGGTAAGGTCAAGAAGGACCAGCAGGGTTGTATACCCTGCATCAACCTGAACCCGGATGTTATCAAAAACCGCAGTTAGCGCTGATTCAGTGCTATGAAGGCATCTAAAGCCATGCTGAGAACCATCAAGCAACTGGTGATCCGATAAATAGGAACTGAGGTGGGAATTCAGATATTTTTCCAGAATCTTAGCTGGAACCGGAAGCAAGGAAATGGGGCGATAATTTTTAGTTCCATAGGATCCAGAGACGGCTTTTTAAAAGCGGTTTGACCACCGCAGTTTTCCAAAGAGTGGGATACTGCCCCTCAGTAATAGCTATATTTAGTACTGAGGTGAGAAGGGGAACAATGACTTCCCTTCCAATCTTTAAAACCTTAAGGGGCAAGCATCCAAGGAGACCCGAGGTAACTCCTTCCAAAAGATGACCAGTTGTTTCATGAGAAATACAAGGGAAGGTAAGAAACCTCGGTTCGTCTACCGTAGTTGCTGATAAAGCAGGGTTAGTTTTAGAGGAAGCAAATATAACCTTTGCAGCATTACAGTCCTCCAAGATGGAATATATGTCTGTAATCTTAATGCGAAAAAACTCTGCCATTCTGTCACAGAGTTCTTGGGAAAGATCAGATGAATCAGCAACCGGAGGGAGATAAGAGAGTTAATAACCTTAAAAAGCTCTCTAGAAGATTTAATTGATTCAGTAGCCTTAGAGTAATACAGTCTTTTCTCCTCAATAATCGCCATTTTATAATCCCTCAAGCCCTGTTTATGTAGCTCTCTACCTGCCGGCGCGAGATCAATACGCCAGATCCTTTCCTGTTTGCGGCAGGACTGTCTCAACTTTCTGAGCCTATCAGAATACCATGGCGCAGAGGGTTTTTTCCTCGCTACATAGTGCTTTTTAACAGGTGCCAAAGTATCTATGGCTCCTGACAACCCTCTAGAAAGTTCATCTGCAACCACATTAGCATCCGAATGCTCAGAAAACTGAAAATTCCTAAAATAATTGGCAAGAGCATCATTACTGATTTGGCTCAAATTTCTCTTTTCCTCCACTATCCCTTTACCAGCTAAGACAGTACTTAATGCTGAGGTCGGAAGATTAAAAGGGATAGCAAAGTGATCCGACCATGAGAGAGGTATGGGCAGTCCCACCTTGACCCGAGGATCGTTGGAGAATATGCCATCCAATATATTTCCTGCAGTATGGGTGGAACTGGTAACCAGCTGCGAGAAACCACAGCAACCTAAGGTATCCAGAAGGATTTGGGTGTCTTTACATTGAGATTTATCTAAATGAAAATTAAATTCACCCAGCAATGTAAAATTAGATCTTAACAAGTAGGGTTCCAAGAGATTACTAAAATCTTGACTGAAAGAAGAACTGGATCCAGGTTGTCGATAACATAGGACCCCAGAAAAACTTTCAGTAGGAAGAGTCTTTATAGAAAAATATAGTGCCTGATATCGGTCAGAAAGTGTAGAAAGGGGTTCGGTGCGACAGGTATAAATATCCCTATAAATAATGCCCAGCCCTCCTCCTATTTTACCCACCCTGTCCAGTCTAGCTAAGCTATAACCAGAAGGGATTGCTTCCACAAGATCTGGACCAGAGCAGTCCCTTGCCCAGGTCTCTGTGATAAACACCCAGTCAGGTTTACGAAGTGAAACAAAGTCCCTAAAAGCAATTTTGTTCTTGATCAGGGATCTAGTGTTAACAAGATAACCCACGAGCATCTGCTCATGGGAAAGTGATGTAAGTTTACTTTCCTCCAAAAGGGAGCAACCGCCGCCTGCCTGTACTAAGATAAGACTGCACAAGGGACAGGCAAAGCAATGATTAGTAATTAAGGACTCAGGGTCAACAGAATGGCGGCAAGAACCTCCACCCTGCCGTAGGTCCAGAAGTTCATATCGCCACGTGCTTTAAAGGGGGCTGACCCAACATCCCCCAAGCTACCCCCTATTCCCATGGTCAGTAACTTTTCTTTCCCTGTCACTCTACTAGTTTTACTTTTATTTCCTCTCTTGTGTGCGTTTCTTTACATTCCAGCTTCCCACATGTACCACTTATGTGCTCCCTGATGCCTACGTTGTAAGTAATGCTCATTAGAGAAACCTATCCTGCTTTTTACTCCTAACATATTTGTCTGTTCAGCCTTGTGCTGTTTCTTTCAGTAGTGCCTTACAGGGAAAACACAGACGCTACAGAAGGGCCCAGTGAATTGCTTCAGTGGTGGACCCAGTGGATAGGCTCACTGTCTAGTGTGGGATGGCCTACACTACATATTAGTACTCTAAAAATGATCCCCACGTAGACACTTTAAACAGGCTAACTAGGGTCTAGACACTGCTGAGATACTCATTTTCGAGTGCGCTCTACAACATATAAGGACTTCTTCAACACCCTCCTACACTGGACACTGCAGAAAGGCACAGTGACTAATGCGAGAGGCCTTAGAATGAGGACAGTCAAGAAGGCAATATTAAACATTATAACAAATTGACTTACAACAGAAATAGTGTGTTTTTTTCAAAAGGTAATTTCTATAATTGTAGTAAATGATGTTAAATTATTTCAAAACATCATATTTAAGGCCACGTTTACTAATGCTGTGCACTGGTGTGTAAAATGATCTGGTTTGTTCTTGAGGGTATGCATCTGTTCATACAGCATACTTCGGCATCTCAGAAACATAACCTTCATCACTACTTCTTTCTCATTTATACATATAATTCTTTAGATTTTAGGTTTCACAAACTAGTTAAGGATATAGATTCCATTTCTCACAGTTTGTACAATTAGCGTTATCTGGTTGGGTACCAGTAGTTTGTATGGGTTCCTAAGATTTTCAATGTAATAAATCTCTTATAATAAAGTGCCCCGAATGTATCCCGCTTCTAAGCACAGTTGCAACAGTTGATATTCTCATCCAATTCAATGACACTCACTTTAGAGCTCTGCTTGGTTTTTCAAGCAGGATTGCGGAGAAATCGCTGCAGGAGTCGGTCTTGTGTGAGAGGCAGCCCAGGCGAGTCCTCATTCCACTCCCCCTGTAGACAACACCAGAGAAAGACATATAGTCAGTGAAAACCACTTCAAAAGCACAGCTCTCAACTCAGCAAGATCACCTATAGCTGCTACCACAACTCAGATTCAAAATTCACTAGGGGCCAGATGTACGACCCTTTTTTGCGGCCGCAAACGGGAGATCCTCCCATTTGCGACCGCAAAAAAGGGTAATGGCATGTACAAATGCTATTTTGCGAGTCACTGACTCGTTAAATAGCATTTGCGACTCCCACTATTAGGAAGGGGCGTCCCTTCCTAACAGCGAGTCACCATGCCATGTACAATTGTTTTGCGACAGCATTTGCGGCCGCAAAACACTTGCAATTTCCACCTACTTCAAGTAGGTGGTAAACCACTCGCAAACGCGAAAGGGGTCCCCAGGGGACCCCTTCCCCTTTGTGAGTATGTAAGTAAATATTATTAAGCGCAGACACTGGTACCAGGGACCACTGCCTGCCCTTAAAAAGATGAAACTGAAAAGTTTCATTTTTCTTTTTTAAATGCATCCCGTTTTCCTTTCAGGAAAACGGGCTACATTTAAAAAAAAAAAAAAGACTGCTTTATTTAAAAGCAGTTCCAGACATGGTGGACCCCAGCAGGCCACCATCCCTGGGAGTGCTAGCCATTCCTAATGGGGTCGAAAATTGCCACAGCCTCATTAATATTCATGAGGCATGCAATTTGCGACCCCATTAGGAATCGCAAACTGTGTCTGAGACACTGTTATACATTCCATTTTGCGAGTCGCAAATGCGAGGCAATTTGCGAGTCGCAAATTGGTGGGTTGTACATCTGATCTCAAATCGTCTAGCATGCTGCAGCACTACAAGTGTTTCTAATTTGTGATCTTTTTCAGATCGATAGTTGATGATTTTTCTTCTATCCAATTTTGAGAATGTATAAAACATGTTTCAATCATTCTGTCTCCCATTGACATGCACTTTTGGAGTAGTCTGCAGACCAGCTATTCCCAATGCAAAATGAAGAGACCTTCAAAACATTGACCCGACCTGTCTCTGAGTCCGATTCTCTAGCTCGCCTGCCTGGCTGTGTACAGTCATATAGAAGTATCCATATTACAGGAAAAAACCTTTCCAATATCGAGGAAAACCCCGCTCATTTTGATTAAAAAAGTGTATGAAAGAAATACTTTGTCATAGTTCACACAGAATTAAAGGCTAGCCTCGGTTTTGAGGCTAATAATCCATCACAAACTGCTATTATTGACTGTCAAACATGAACATCTAGAAAGTTTGTACACTAATACAACATACAAAACCCCCACCAAAGAGGCATTGGGTGAAACAATTTGCACAGCACAAGGGCTCCAAATCCCCCGAACTTTAGATACATTGCTTTTGATCACCATTTCAGCATCCTCTGACAATCTTTAAACATTCTAAAAACAATTAAGGGACCCATTCATTTTCAAACAATCAGGCAACTTGGAACTTTTCTTGAATCAGCTACCAAGATCCAAAGGTGAAATCTTCCTTGATCTGGTATAGTTGACTTTGTTACTGGCTTAGTGTCTGATATTAGGGCAGTTTGTGGATACATGTGGCGACTGAAATAAACCTCATTCTGGACGAATAGCCTACACATTGTCTTATACTTTTGTATCAGCCTTGTCTAACCTTTACGCTAGGATAGTGAGTGAAGCAATATGTATTATTTGGTTATGCTTTTTTCTAGCACTATTATAGTGAGTTAGTAGTGAAACAAAACTTTAGGCTCCGGATGGACTACGTAGATGGATTACGTGGACGTTCGAATGTTGGGAAGGGAAGACAGGTTTAGAATATTGAGTTCGCGTTTACACGCTGATGAATAAAGGTGTGTAAAACTACTCTCTGTGTGTGGCACAGTCATTTATGAGTGCCTGGGCTGTGAAAAACGCTACAACTGGCGATGAGTAAGAGACAAGTACCCCAAAGATTGACAGTGCTCTCCCAGAGAGTTTTCCGTGGTCCAGCAAACTGCTTGTACGTGCCACGTGTGCCGCAGTCGAAGTGCTGAATCGACATTGGCATATGTGGAGTTACAGCACAACTTCAGCCTGCATAAAGCATTTGAAGATAACGGAGGCTTTGGTGAGAAATCTATATGTTGAAGGCCTAGAACTGAATGAGAAGGCCGCAAATAAAGGTACTGCGCAGCTATGCGACATGATACAATACATTATACGGAGTGATAACACTAAAAGCAGATGCAAATAAGCTTGAAAGTACAAAAGCAAAGAGACAGCCAAGAACAAGCTAAAACTACGATATGAAGCGCTGCCAGGCAAAGATCGGACAGGTGTTTCAAATGTAATAGAGATTGGTTACTCACCACAAGTTACATCGAGGGAGTTGTACAACCTCAGTGGTAGGTGCCGCAACCCCAGAAGAGGCATCGGAGCAGCCGCGGCCCGTGCAGGTAAGAGCGGTGGGGTGGTGGGGCTGGGTGGAGGGGGATTTTGAAAGATGACGCTGAGGGAAAATTAAAAAAATAATTAATTTTCCCCTGTGGTCGTCTCTTGAAAATACCCCCACCCGACCCCACTGCCCAACGCTCTTACCTGCACGGGCCGCGACTGAATGAGATGTATATTCCTATCTGGCAGTGGACAATGGGCCCTAGGTGGGGAGAGGGAAGTTCCTGCCTGGACAGGAAGGACTAGGGGCCTATGTCCAGCCCTTTCCTGAGCTTAACACAATGCCTACCTTGCCACTGGCAGATGAAGCTCACACCTAGGCCTGCCTCCTCTTTGCCTCTGTAGTCAGGCTGGGACGAAACCCAGTGAGAGTAGAGGAGCTGACCAAATCTGGTTTAGGGGGTGGACAAAGGCTTGCCCTCCACCCACAGGCTGGCACTAGGCATAAAAGTGGACCCCACAGATCTTTTCTCAGAACACTCCTGGATCTGTGGCAAATCAGGAGGACTGCCCTGCTGGCAGAAGAACCTGAAGGAAGACTGGACCTGTTTGGCTTGAACCCACGACCCGAAGTGACTCCAAGGGTCACTTCTGAGCTCCTGTTTGATCTACAGGGAGCTTCCAGAGGCCTCTCTCCCTGTAACTGTCCAGAATGACAAGTAGCATCTGGAACTACCCCGGATGCTGCTGCTGGCCTCTGTTGGACCGAGTCCTAACCTCCAAGTGGTGCTTTTCAGGTCCTGGACACTGGGCTGGTGTTAGAATGTATTCCTCTTGTCCACATTGCAAAAGCTGGGACTAAAAAACTTTTTGCCTACTTTCGGCCTGGAGAACGGTCGGAGACCAGGCTCGCCGTTGAAGCCACAGCCATCGACATTGAATCACTGGTTGGCGTCAGCTTGCTGGTTTGGCTCACTGAAGAAGATCTGACTTCCAGAAAAGTTTCTAAATCCGAACGTGAGGGCTTCATTGGGACCGACGCTGAGCAGTAACCCATTGCCGTGGAGGCCTTCCTGAGTACAGACTTTGAACTTCTCCCACTTGGAGTCTTCCAGCGTTCATCGGCGACCAAACTGGGACCCCGCTCTTCCGCAACCTGTCATCATCTAGCCCTGCTTCAGATCCAGCTTGCAGCTTGTCCCACCGAGGACTCATCGATAACCAGTTTTTCTCCATAAAAGTTTCTAATCCAAAGGTAAACTTTCTTCAACCAGGATGAACATGGTCCCTGTGTTTGACCAGCGATCTATCCCGATCGGCCATAACTTTTGATCATGTCCCAGTCTTGTGCGACCAGATAACCCCTTTGTGCTTTTTGACACTATTTTTAATTCAAAATTTGAAAATTCATATCTCCCGTTCTACTTATTGAATGTATGTTGTTTTGCTGTCATTTTATTTATTAAAATATACTCTATATTTCTAAATTGGTTTGGGAGTTTTTCTTGTGTTGTGTTTTCACTTTATTACTGTTTAAATACTGCATAAATACTTTACACAATGCCTCTAAGTTAAAGCCTGACAGTTTTGTGCCATGCTACTAAAGAGTTGAGCACAGGTTTATTTAGTGACTTTTGTGGTTCACTCTGATAAGGATAGTGATTATTATTTGAGGTGGTGTCTCACCACCCCCAACAGGTGGGAAAACATGGAGACACTCATGGATGAAAAGAGCTAAAATCAAGATAAGGTAAACAAACAAAACAGAAGAGAGGGCAGGGAAAAGGTGGTGGAGGCAGGCTGGCTGAAAGCAGAGGGAGGAGAAACAGCAAGGGCCTCACAGGAAACACAGGAAGGAGTTGGGGGTATGCAGTAGGACAAGGAGAAGTACCGTAAGCAGGGTACAGAGGGGAACCTAATGTAAAAGGAATGACAGTTTCATTAACCTGGTGTATATCACTCAAGATGACAAATTTGTGGAAACCAGTTAGATAAAATAGGGTCATGAGGACCAGGTTCACCAAGCTTGACTTCCTTTCAGTATCAATTAAAACCATTTGGCACATATGCCACATCCGCAAATCCCAAAATTTGCACCTAACTATTGGACTAGTTCTTTGTGAAGACAGGTAAAAGGTAAGCAACAGAATTATTGAAGACCAAAGTCCTGTATTCTATTATGTGGTTCTAAATGATTGTGGCTTTGAAGATAGTGCTCCGATCAGAAAAAGCCACACATTCCAAACAGGTCTAACCTTAATGTATTTTGTCTAAATGATGAAGGACTGTCAGAATCACAATCGACTTGTAGTACTAGAAGTCTTAATAGCCAAAAAATGTTGACCAAAACTGATACATTTTCAGTTAATTTGAAATTTGCTTAGGACATATTGATTCTATTGAGATCTACAAAAATAATGTGCGATTTAAAGGCACGCTTGTCATTTGGCAACTGAAATAGGTCGTAACAGCAAACACTTTGTGGTAGACAAGATTTCTTCTTAATAATATTGAAAACAATATCCTCATTTTGTTAATTTACATCCATCCTGTATAGTAAGCATTTAGGCCTGCCATATACAGTTTGTTGTCTTCTCAAGAAACATATACCACTGTTTCTGTACCATGATGTATATACCCTTGGATTCTGTTCTCTGTGTGGCGGTTTTTACAAAGAATGTGGGGAGTGTGTGTGTGATTGTGTGTGTGTGTGTGTTTGTGTCAGGGTGTGTGTGTGTGGTGGGGGTTGTAGTGACAGGATGGATGTGTGTTCTACTCTGTGTCCGATGTGCGAGAGAGCTGCTTCATGGACTTATGATGTCACTGTGTGGAACGTTCAGTCCCCCCTGGTTCTGCCACTGACTGCTGGCCCAGGCAGTGGAGTCTTGGTGGCTCAGCAAAATATATACCTACTCCTGGTGTGGTATCTACCGGTAACCTGATACGTGAAGTAAAGTGTAGAATCCTACAGCTGCAAACAACACAAAGGGGCTCATTTATGCGAAAGTCACACTGTGCAGCGCAGCAAGTCACCTTGCTGCACTGCACTGCGTGACAGGGAAAGGGCAGGAATGCGCCATATTTAAGGCAATATGGCACATTCCTGTCCTTTCCCTTGCGCCCTTTTAGTTGCCTAGCGCCATCGCAGGCACCTTTGCACCATGGTGCAAGGGTGCCTGTGTTGCACGCAGGATTGTTTTTGTGCAGGAAGTGGCACATTCCTAAACAAAAACAATCCTGGGAGGCATACTCCTCTTTCTATGTGTGCTGCAGCACACATAGAAGGAAGAAGAAACAAGGAGAAATAGAGATATTTCTGCTTGTTACGCCTCCCCTGGGACGGTGTGAGATTTTGGAGCATCCCCAGGTTTACAAGTTCTTGTAAATCTAGCGATACATCAAAATCCATGGGAGTTGCTTGGGAACACCCATGCAATGCCCATGAAATGCCTCCCAGGGCAGAGTAATGCAACACAGCGGTTTGAGCTGCACTGCGTTAAAAGATTTTGGAAGCCACGCAGAGCCTTTGCGTGGCTTCAAAAATCTGACTTAGAGGTTTGCGTCATGCATGTACCACGTTGCGTGGTGCAAACGTGACACAACCCTCTCTTAAATAAGTCCCAAAGTTTACTCAGGAAAGAAAGAAGAAAAAGAGAAAAAATATGCTAAAAGCCCCAGTGGTACACCATAGCAGCAGGTAGCTTTCCTGGAAAAACAAATCATTGTATGTACTGCAGTGTCAGCCCCAGCTGCTGGGAATTAAGTAACAGATGCCAAGCTGAATAAAGCAACTGAGATGAAATCTAGCAACTAAAGAAGCCAGAGGATTAGAAGATGTGTCTGATTGTATTGCTTTAATCACAGCAGTGACCAGCCAGGCTCCCAGCACCTACGAGCTCAGAATAGTTTCCAGTCCTCATCAAGAGCTGAGAGGAGGCAACTCTTGGATGTTGAAGGGTGTAAGAAGCTAGCTGCAATGTAGCACGGAAATGCAGTTTTATAGACAGGTGGAAGGGTTGCAGGAGGAGGCACAAGAGCCATAGCTATGCAAAGGAGTCACTGCTGGTTTTGAAAAAAGCAGCGGAAAATACATTAAACAAGCATTGGCATAGCCAATAGGTCTCGCTTTTGGGACCTTATAAGTATTTAGTTATGCAGCACAATATCCTTTGTGCAACAACATTAACTGTTACATGGCTAAACACTTATAAGGTCCCAAAGGCGAGACCTATTGGCACAAGGTTGGGCACAAATCTATAAAGGTTATGCTTGATATTTATAAATCCAAGAGTGTTCCTATCGCTGCCTATGCCAGAGATATTTGGGGATTTGCGAATCTCTGTGTTACAAGAAATCAAGAATACATTTTTAAGAAGGCTTCTTTGTCTACAACAAAGTTCTTCATCTTACATTATTCATAAGGAATTTGTATTAGGGGTTTTGACTGACATTTTACAGATGCGACCTTTGTTAGTTTAGTTATCTGTTTTTAGTTAAGCCCTGAAAAAAGCTCAAATCGCCTCATACTGAAGGATTGTTTATCTCTTGATCGTATATTCAGTATAGCGTGGTTAAACTATGTCAAAGTTTGTTTCACTAAATTGGGTCAGTCTGAAATTTGTTGTAACCCTGATTTAATGGTGATGCATGTAAGACGACATACAGCTCCCAACACAGTGAAGAAAGATTTCCAGTCCCCAAAAAATAAATATAAGGATATAGAAGGTTTAAAGTTCCTGAACATCACACCAAAAGTGTTGGAGAAGGTCTATAGCCCCAGCAGCAGATGTGTGTAGTTGGGTTGGCAGCTCGCAACAAAAGACTACATGATGGTTAAAAATCCCAATGAAAATTATGTACAGGGGTCTGAAGACAACAAAGTTATGCGAGAGGAAAAACCCATCAAAAGTGAGCAAGCAGACCAAAGGCACCACAAAAAAACAAATTGAAAGGGGTCGAAAGCTCAGAAATTGTGCGCAGATTGGCCACAACAAGCGATTGCACAGATGTAAAAAGATACTTTACCGTGTATAAATCATGTTAAAATCCCAACAAGCGATAGTAGGCAGTTCGAAAATGACCACAAAACGTGTCAGCCACCAGACAGCTCCTCGAAAGTTTTATGCTAATATAAATACCAACAAATGTGTATGAATGTCTAGTGTACCACTAATCAACAGAACAAAGGCCCCATACGCTAGCTTCTGATAAAGCCAAAAGTCAAACACCCTCCTATGCCTCATACACAACACTATTTATAGTTGGACATCGCCTAACTATCCAACCAGATGATGCCATTCAAGCTGACTAGATGCCAAAGGCCAGCCTCCCAAAGCAGGCTCTATCCACCTGGCAAGTTATGCACATTTCAGAGGCTGACTACTAAGTCCCTCATTAACAGTGGCCTGATGAATCTGATGGGGCTTAAGATTTGCGGTAAGAGATCTGTGGTTTCAAGCAGGCGAAATCTCCAGGTGAATTGCCATGGCAAACAAACAAACTGACATGATCATTCTTATTTTTATATATTATTCCCCAAAGACTCAACCCCCCCACCCCCGACTGGTAACTGGGAAATAACAGGAAATATTTTTGGCCACATTCATAATGGCCGTCCCTTTCGAACCTGCTTCCTATATACCTCAAAGCAAACCTTCTGAGAAGCAGGAAAGCTTGAAAATGCATCTTCTTTGACAAACATTCTGACTACATCTCACCTGATAATCCCCAACCAGTGATCTTCCACCATAACTAGTGAATATCAAGTGGCAAATCCATCACAACCCTCTGCAACTTCCCATTACCCTATTTGTGCAAAGTGCACTGAAGTGGTCTTTGGGTTGCATTATTTTTTCTAAAAGTGGATGAAATTAAACTGTGCTTTCAAACCAGACTCCCAACATGGATATGTTGCATTTTAACCCCTCGTTGAAATGTTAGTAGAAATGAGACACATCAGAAAAAAAGCATCCGCTAATCGAGTTAGATTTTCCCAATCTGTACTGTAAAGAAAACTTTTCTAGTATTAACAGGAGTCGACACAATAATGAGGAACAGTGCTTGCTATTACTGCTTCAGCTGTCTGTAATCTCACGAATTTCTCTGGTAACCTTCTAATCTGTTAGAGAACCCACGGCAATGACAGGCAGAAACACCATTAACTTGTGAACTACCAGAGCTAGACCTAAATATAAAAAGAGGGGCTGCCTGTAATATTACTTTTTGGACTGCACCAGTTTAGATCATTGTTGGGAGAATCAGTTTGAGTATCTTTGTACTGAGAACAATTACCTAATTTAAAATTCACATTCTCGTGATCTAAAATATTTAATGCCCATATAACAATTCACATTAAAATCTCATTTATATTACTTGGTGATAGGGAAGCTAAGTAAAACGTTTAAAAATACGGTTCCTTACCACTAAAATTCACGACTCTGCAATAAACACGAGTTGCTGGGCCTAGTTTCGTCCAATCATTGTTTGTACGTTTTCCTGGTAACTTTTTAAGTACATAAAACTAAGGCAAATGAATGCCCGGGCTATTCAATTCCAGGTAGTGGTTGCAGAAAACAAATTTACTAAGAGATCGGAATTATGAAATTTGCAGCATCACTCACTGAACACTCACATTTTTCCCAGGTAAATTTCGGGACCTGCAACCTGTGAATGTAATGGGGGAAACAACTCCCAATAAATACAGAGGCACAATTAACTAGGTGCGGAAAACACAACATTCTGCAGGTAATTAATTAGCAACTTTTACGAGACAAATCTCATTATCAGTTAGTTATGAGCCAAGTGAAGAAAATAAATAGAAACTCACTCCCATCTGACCCATTCATACGCAAGCCCTAAATGGGCTCTTTGATAACCACTATTACTTGAGATTTTGAAAGAGCTTCAACAACTACATACCAAAAAAAAAATAGTCCTGAATATTTTTTTCTAATAATCTGTCTGGAGAACAAGATAGAGGTTGATACTAACGACGATTTAAAAAAACTAAAGTCCGTAATTCCTAGCTGCTGAATGGGCAAACAAATTGAATCAATACCTTAGAAACAAAGCTGAAAGAGAATGCAGGGAGAACCCGAACAGGAGGGGAAAGCCGTCCTGTAATCCCCGTGCACCAGCAGGGCAACAAAACAACAGCACTGCTTGCCACAGGCAGCGAAGCCTAGAATCGCTCATTGTCCAACTAGTGCTCCATGGAAAAAAGTTGCTCATGTAATTTCAGCCTGTATTTCCAAAGATCGCCACATACTCCCCAAATTATGCAAACATTCGAGGGTGGTCTATACGGTGTTTCGACTATAGCACATTTCCACATTGTCATGCACGTTAGACTGTGAGACACTGCGCAAAAGTATCATATGTGAAAATGAAACAATTTGTGGGGAAAAAAAAATCAGCTGTGATGTACCCGACCATACACCTCCCCAGGGCCCTTCCGCTGTGTACTGTGTATCGCAGGGCTGATGAAGCATGGTCTTTTCTGTGTCCTCTAGTGTCTGATAGGACAAGCAACCCACACCACAACAATCCGAGTAACAGACAGTGCCGTGAAACGGAAATGGAGGGGGATGGGGGCGAGGTTACAATAAGAGTTCTGTTTATGTATCGTGTCTGAACCACGTGTACGGTGATCCCAAACAAACAGAGCTGTACGCTTTCAGAACGCAGGCCGGACCCCAGAATCAAAGTAAAGCGTACAAGGGGAGCGGTGTTTTCATTAAGCGAAGCACAAGGTGCACAGATAATACACAGCTGCTCAGCTGGTTTGCATTCTTCAAACTGGAATGGGCGCAAAGAGTGCGAAACAGGCGCTTGTTAGCCAATTTTCACTCATATATTGGAACTCGTACATCCCACACTGAAAAAGTATTTAGGTTCTTTGTCCCACTCGCGTCTCTACTGTATCCCACGATGGGAGGTGGGCGAGATTCATCCGCTCTACATGGTGGGACCCAAACACGGATTTATAACCACTAGGAGCATCCCCAGCCTCCCTCCTCTCTTCATTGATGCTCAAAACTGCGCCCCCGGACTCACCTCTATCTCGAAGTCCAGCAGGCTGAAGGCAGTGCGGAAGAGGGAGCAAAAGTGCGCGATAGCCGGTACTTCCCATCACAAACGGATCTCCTCCAGCGTGGTGGTCGGCGGGGACCCGGGCTCCTCCTGGGACATGTTTACTCAGCGGCCCCGTTCCGGCGAGCACATGGGTATGGGCGCCTCACTCCCCAGCGCGCGCTGCTGGGGGGCTCGCGCACTCTCCTGCTGCTCCCGGCTCGAGCGCCCGCACCGGCGTCCTGCCCTCCGCGTGCTGCACCCAGGAAACGTTCTGTCCGCGGCGTGAGTTCCCAACCAAACGTCCCAATGAATCCCCGGCGCGAGCTCCCGCCCGGCCAACACTCTATCCCGGGCGCGAGGTGCTTTTGTGGTTTTCTATTGGACAAGGGGCTCGCTGCGTTCTACCGCCTGCCCGGCGCTGGGAGCTCGCAGCCGTCGCGCGGACCCATCTTATTCAAGGCTCGCAGCGCCACTCTCTATTCACTTCAATGCAAATTGCACCAAGAAGGAGCGAGCTGCCGCCGAGAGGGAACAGATGGGAGGTTTTGTTTTGTTTGTTGTGTGGGAGGGGGAGTTTAGCAAGTAGAAAGAGAGAGAGGCTGGAGGGGGGTGGGACCACCAAAGCAACGAGGTGGGGGTGTGACTGCCTGCGATACTAAACAACACATGCAACGGCCACAAATCCCCCCTGCGAGTAATCTGCTCATCTGTAAGGAAACCCATCCACCCGCGGCATGTGCGAGTTGGACCCGGTCATTCTGTAGGATGGTGGGGGTGGATAGGGTTAGTTTACATAACCCAGGGTGCGTGTCCAGGTGCTGGGCATCCGCAGAGGACCCCTCCCTAAAATGGTTGTACCCGTTTAAAGGGACCACATGGGGGCTGGAGAGGGGTGTGATGAAAAAACCGAGGAGGGGGTGGGTCGAGGGTTTAGTCCCTGAG
Source organism: Calotriton arnoldi (assembly GCA_963921515.1). Lineage (NCBI taxonomy): Eukaryota > Metazoa > Chordata > Amphibia > Caudata > Salamandridae > Calotriton > Calotriton arnoldi. The sequence continues at coordinate 178,591 of CAWUFW010016776.1, read as the reverse complement.
CCTCGTTCAGGGCTGTTGCTTGCGCATGGGATGGCAGAGTAGGTCAAACTATTCAATGGCGTGCCTGCAGCCAGCGTGCGCTAGTGCCCCCTTTCCGTTGGTGGATCGGCCATTGTTCTGGGGGTCTGTATACAGAAAGAACACGTGAACTTATCTGAACTCGGTGCTTGTGTGAAATGAGGATACTGTGCTCATTAATTTACTTACAATCCCAACATTCCGCCACTTCAGGAGTCTCTATTGTTTTGTAGTTATACACTTGAGTGCTCGTCCTCATCTGCTTTTTTCAACCTGCTGTGATAGCGAGAATGATGCACGCCTGTTATAACAAGCACTGAAACACAAGTGCGGCCGCGAAAGTGAAACAGTACTCCGGGTTAAAGAAGTGGGAGGAGTGGGGGGAGTGCGATTCCCTTGCGGGAGCGAGCGGCGCCAGGAGCAATAATTGCTACCATATGGCGCCAGCTTCTCGCTCCCGCAAGTGAATCGCCAAACGTGCACGCGTTGCCATTGAAGGCAATGGAACGCGTGCACGTGTTTGGCTGAAAAGCCGAATCGATTGCAAAAGGTCTTTTTGCCTATGCAGTTCAGCGCATGCGCGCTGCGTAGGCAAGACCTAAAAAGGTGTTGCTTTTATTATATTAGGGTAGCAATGTATAGGGAACTATGAGTTATTGTGTGTAGCAGTTTCACACTAAACAAGGCCTCCGTAACAGGCCCAGGGGCGGCTCCTCCGTTATGGCGGAGGAGCATCGACCCACTTCTGGAACCAGAATGAAAACATATAAAATAAAATGATAATAAAGCAAATAATAAAACTGCTTCATTATAATTTTATTTTACACATGTAGGAGGGAGCCGCAGCCGAGTCTTGAGGGCGGGGCCATCAGCAGCAGGAGTGGTGGGCACAGGGCTAAAAGTGTGCATGTCGGTTTAGCCAGCCGTCTTAGCATGGCCAAACTGACATGCACACTTGGATGTCTCCAGGCTGTTGCTTGGAGGTATCAGCAGCGCTCAGGAGCACAGGCTCCTAGACCCTGCTAGAGCGTGAAAACAGCCTGCTCCGGCCAATCCCAGTGCTTCTCCCTTGCTGAGCAATACCAGCATGAAAGCAGTGTTTGAATTGGCACAGGATAATCTGGGAGCCTGTGTGTGCAGCTCCTGTGCATCGGGAGCTGAAGAGCGCGGTGAGGCGGAGAGGCGGCGAGGTGTCAGGCGGCAGGAGGTATGTTTTTGTTTTTTGTTTTTTTTGGTACCCTGCAATGCCCCACCACGTTTCCGTGCTAGCAGCCACCATTGGTAACGGCACCATGCAGGTAACTCCCCTCACAGGGTTAGGACCTATTGGCTGCCCCACTTCAGTCTAGGAAGTCCTGCCTGAGACCAGCACATCTATTTAATCTATTCCTCAGGGTGTCTAAGGCCGGATGGCTCAAACTAAGAGAACTGATTGTTTGAGCCTTTTAGTTAGGGACAGTTTGGGCCATTGGGACAGTCCACTTACACAAACATCGTTACCCCTGTCATCTCCATCGACCTCCAGACATGCACATCAATGCAAAATGCACAAAAGTGAAACAACTGGTAAGTGCTAAATTGAACTATGAACGCACTGCCATCAATACAGACCTAAATATGTCTGGACACCCAAGAGACACTGCAGTACGTTACCAATGCTATTCACTGCTACAAAATTGTTGAGTACTCCTATTATGATTTACTCCATTTACAATTTACCCCAAACAGTCATTTGTATTACACCGTCATAGACTCCACTTGTGATTTGCTCCTGTTGTGGTTTGCTCCTATTGTGATTTACTCCTGTTTTAATTTACCACACAAGTTCAGTTGCACTAAACATTCATGAACTCCGCACTGTGATGTCCTCCTGTTGTGGATTGCTCCTATGTGATTTGCTCCATACTGGCACTTATCCCACAATAATTTGCTCTTGACGTGATTTGCTCTTTTGTTTAGTTACTCTGCACTGTCCTGAACTCCACGCTCTGATTTGCTCCTGTTGTGATTTGCTGCTATTTTGATTTGCTCCTTACTGTTATTTGTTTTGCATTGTTTCACTCCTAATGTGATTCCAGTTCTTCATCTTATTAACTTACTACACAACTACCATGACACCACACTACTTCCCACAAGGATACTGTCATTAAAGTAATCCACTCTTCTGATCCATTTCACAACACCTAAAGTAATGCGTTTATTTCTGCACCATTACTTCATGTAACACTCCTACCTTGCCACTGTACACTACACCACATCCAACTCACTAGGTGCTCCCTGAGGCTCTACAAACATCACTTGAACTTTCCACCCAGAATACCCAAACCTCAACCCTTGAGAACTCTGCATGATCAGTTTGCAATAAAACATCCTTCATCACTGATCATTTTGACATCGATAGCAGGCATTTACATTTGACCACCATCACATAGACTTGAATTCACCCTATTGACTCCTTCGCTCCTGTCACTAACCACACCTTTACTCACACACCACAAAGCAATCCCAAAAATGGTGGAGTTGAGAAGTTCATCAATAAACACAACCGGTCCACTTCCTTAGTCCACCACATCATCAACATCTTTTGAAATGCATTCCGCCTCCATCATTGCTCCCTTCAAATCTAATATCTTAGCTCACTACCATCCACTTGATGACATTGGCTCGTTCTTCGAGGACTTTCACATGGTTATTGACCTCTTTGAATCCTCTACCTCCTTATTCGTCTCAATGAAATTAATTACGCTTAACCATAATCTTACCAGCTATCAACAGAAAACCTTCTACTCCCAACAGAATAGAAACCCCCTACCTGCACACACAAAAGACACACCACTGGCCCCCCTCCTTATATCTGATGAACTACTGTTCTCTCTACCAACCATTGATTGTTCTCCCTCCGACCATGACATGACGCACACTGTTGTGAACATCGCTCCTCCCCATAAGCCCTTATTTCCCTCTACTATATCAAAAAAGTATGTATTCTCTGGACACTCTGCCTGCTTTTTTGCACCAAAATCATAATCGCCTTACCTCACTTCAACACACCACATCCTTTGACATGCAGGGAAAAACAATTCAATTCTCTTTTGATATGCACTCTGCCTATGCACAGTCACTCCAATTACTCCACGTCTACAATCTTGGATAACAACTGACATTTGCACATTAAAAACCATGATGGGGGACTACAATGCAAATGAACAAACATAGGACCACCCAAAAACACAGTGCACAAACTTGCCTTGGGCAAACTTTCTCTAAGGCTTGACAATGGCAGACCAGCAAACTTTTAAAATATCATCTCATGACTATGCCTATATGTGCAACATCTCTCACACACAATTAGTAACCTCTACACCATGTCCTTTCATCACAAACTCCACACTTTCAACGTCAGAGTTTCTATACATACTTTTCCTCCAGCTTCCCTAAAATCAGGGATAACCATTTGTTTAACTTGTAGTCCCCCTATGTTCATCTTTCAACCACTGTCCCTGATGCTACCACTCTACACTTTTCATCTACCTCCCCCAATGGAACTTATCCCCATTATCACATCAGCCAATCCATCTTCCCCACCATTCAACACTTTTAGCCCTCAAACCCTTCAGCTATTTTCCTCTAAAGTAGTTCTCTGCATTACTTCACTCTTCAGTCATTCTCTCTTGATTGGTATCTAATCATATTTTTTCAAATCATTGTGGGTTTACCTCTACAAAAGCAACCCAATCTAACTATTGTCCAGTTTCAATTGTCCCTTTCTTCTCTAAGACACTGAAGTGTTTGGTCTTCAAGCAATGCTATACATACCTCTCGTGCAACAACCTTCTAAACCTATTCCTATCTGATTTATGTGCTCTTCACCCAACTCTCACTCTCCCATGCATCCACATGCATTTGCTCTGCTCATGACCGTCTATTCTCTATTCTCAATCTTCTTGACCTGGCTGCAGCCTTTGGCCCTGCAGATAACACTACATACCTTTCCTCCCTCCAAAAATGTATACCAACAATAGCTCTTCCATGGTTTTCATCCTCACTAGAATGGGATTCAAAAACTCCCCCCCATACCTCTTTTTGTTGGTGCCCCTGAAGGATTAGTTCTAGGTTCTCTACTATTTTCTCCTACACCTCCGAACATCCTACCATCATCTTTTCAATACGCTTCTTCTGTCATCTCTATACTGTTAACACAAAGATCTTCTTCTTACCTCCAGTCACAAATCTTTGATTGTCTTACTGCAGTTTTACAGTCAATAGCCCTTCGATCCCTTTGGATGAATTTGTCCAAAGTGGAAGTCGTCTAATTCTTCTCCTTCTCTACTCCCATCACCTCTGCAACCTCCTTCGACTTCACCCATGGCAACCTGACCAATGTCTCCTCAGCTAGAAATCTAGGTATACACTTTGATGCGCATGGAAGATATCATTACTACCACCCGCACTGCAACAAGATATCTGTAAGGTCGACTAGCTTGTTACTGCACCATACAGCATTTCTATTTATTGTTTTGTTTTCGTGGATAGTTTCTCACAAATCAGCTTCTTTGTACTAATCAAGCCACTTCTCCCTGCATGTGACTAATTGTTCTTTACGTTAAACTAAAGCATGTAAATATTTAGCTAGTGGTTGTAAGCTCTATAAATCACTTAAAAAGTAGCTATGGTCATCATGCAGAGGACACTTTTGTTATACTTAAAAATGATCTAGCTTGACTTGAACAAATAAATGTTTTGTGTTATGTTATGTCATGTGAATTTGTCGAGCGAGGGTAATCACCTGTGATGATATCCCGGCACTGAGAAGGGCAGGCCTGAGGGGGAAGGAGGAGATCATGCCTGTTTCATCTGGAAGAGCCATGTCTTCAGCAAAATGGAACCTGCACTTCTTTTTGCTTAACCACCTCCATATCTTTACCACATTGTTTAATACCCTGAAGGCCCTAAAAGCTCTTACCTACATTTTACACTGGTGATAGAGAACGGGCACAGGAATTCCTAAGGCACAGCGGAACCTGACCTCAACACGCACTCCAGTACGTCGCTTGCTGTTTTATGAATACCTGCGGTACTGTGAGTAACCCTTCACAGGATCTTACGTTTATCGAGCTAAGACTGCATTGGTTGTTTGACAGCTACCCGATATTAACACCTGTGAGGAAACTGGTAGCTCTTCTCCTCCTCTCACGTTGGTCCCCTGGTATTTGGAATACTCTCTCTCCTGAAATCCTATGAGGGTTGTTCACCCTGTAAACCCTGCCGAGTTTATTTGTATGGTCTTCGGTTCCTGTGGTGACAGATTATTTATCACCACAATTATCTCTGCCCAGGTGCTCCATCACCGCGTACTACAGCTCTTCTGGCAGACTAACTCTTACCAAGTTATTGGGCAGTTACGGAGAAAAGTGGGAATTCTTTAATTTTCACACCTAGGGTAGTACCTTTTGGGGGAGTCCTGTCGAACACGTTAAGGCCACAGTTGCGATCGGGGCTGGTGTTCAGTGAGCCCCTCGCCAGTCGCGCTGACTGGCACAGCCTTACTATCCTTTACAATACTGCACTTTGATCCGTGGAGGAGAGAGCGTTATTATCAGCAAGCCTAATTTCATCGATCCTCTAAAGTCTTGAGCATCCTGCGGGTCACGCTGACTGGCACAGCCTCTCTCGCTTTGCATAGGCAACACAACGTGCAACATTTGAGGTTTTGCTGTGAAAAATCAGTGCGAACAGCAGTACGCGGTGCATCATGGTCGCCCGGAGCTGATGCTCCGTGGTAAACCCTCTTTCCAACTTCCTGATGTTCCGCCGCATTGTTTTTTCCACCTAGAACAGCGACTCCGACACCGGAATGCGGGCGGATCACCTGGAGATAATTTTCGCCCTTCTTCGATCGAGCATCGCGGAGATATCAGCTGTGAAGTCCCCGCCAGTTGTTGTGCTAAGATGGCACCCGGGGAGCTCTGGGAGCGCGCCTGTAGCCGAATGAGGTGCACCATGATGTCGCCGACCCCCGTGCTATCCTACAGTCGGCGCACCCACCCCTCATCTCGAGTTGCCTACCATCACCTCCACGGAGGGCAAATGTAGCTGCTGTGAGCCGCGGTCTGGTCCTGACACTTCGGACGGCCGACTGAGACAAGGTCAGACATCCGTATGTGGGATACTCCGGTTCAGGATTTCGAGGCTAGAGAGTGGCTGAGGTCTTCAGGATGGCACTGCTGGCTCTCAGGGTCGCCGGATGAGAGCCGTGGCCTGCGGCATGCCACCGGTGCAGCCCACGGGGAAGCAGAGGCGACTGGAGGCAGACTGTCCCATCAATGGGAATGGTGGCGAGCTGGAGAGAGTGGCGATTGGCGGCACCGCAGATGACCAGGAGCGGCTCTGGCAGCGAGGGGATTTCCGGAGGCACTTCATGAAGCTCCGAGGGGGCCCGGAGGCGGTGAGTGAGGGGGCAGCCCGGATTCCCAGCGGTCCCCGTGGGAGGCCAGGGGAGCGGAGAGAGTCCCAGAGCATGGCAGATCAATGCTCTACAGGTCAGGGAGCCGCGCCTGACCTTGAAATGGCAGCCAGGATTCTGGATTCACCAGAGAGGGGGAAGCAGGCATCTTGTGGGGTGGATATATGTCATGAACTTGCAGAGAGGCCTCAGGGAGTAAGGAGGTGCAGGCCCTGGGGCCAGACGGAATTAAGGATACGGAAGCTTGATCTTTGAAACGTGCCTGACCCTAAGATGGCAGCCATCCTCTAAATCCTTTCCAAAAGAGTGGAGGAGGGGAATATCCCCAGCTGAAGCAAACTGATCCTCATGGGACTCCAGGACCGGTGCCTTTCTATTGTACTTTGACGATGCCCCCTGGGCGGATACCAAAACTGTTTTTACTTACCGCGGAGCCCGAACAACCTTGGCCGATGCCCGGTGGAGCTGTCCTATGCAGCTATAGAGGAGTCTGGCTCTGGCTCACCCCCTCGGCCGTCACCTACCCAGCCGGACATCTGACACTGTTTTCCTCGTCGCCCCGTTGTGTTTCCTTCCTTCCCCCACATTGCTTGTTTTTATTTTCTCCTATGTCTTTACTGGAATCCTGTAATTGATGTAATTATGTAACCTGTAACGCTCTGATCCTCATGTAAAGCGCTCTGATACCTCCGGGTCTAGCCAGCGCTATATAAAACTTCGCAAATAAATAAATAAATAAAGGAACAAGCCAGTCGCGCTGACTGGCACAGCTTCAATGTATTTGTCTGTTTTATGCTTAGCGTTAAAACCGGAGGGAGCCTCAAGCCGGGCGCGCTGACTGGCACTGCCCCATTTTTCATCTGCAAAAAGCCTTCTGTGCACAAAACGTGAGGAGAAATTTCAAGCCGGTCACGCTGACTGGCACAGCTTCCTGTCTTCCGATCATCTGTGAGGAGTTTACTGCGTGCATAACGTGAGGAGACTACAAGCCGGTCACGCTGACTGGCACAGCTCGCTGTTTGCTGTTTGTTCTACACGATTACCTCAGGAGAGTCACACCCTCACCTGTTAGGGAGACTCTTTTGAGTTCACTATCTCTCTCTCCCTTGCGAGATCCTTACTATTAGCGTAGTGCTCTGTTCATGGTTCAGCAGAGGACTTGCGGGGAGAGTTGTTCTTCCTGCCAGTGAAGGCAATAGCAGTACAAGGAAGTCAATAAACGATGAGTTGACTGGGAAAGGAACTACTAGTTCTTCTACAGTGTTTTGAAGAGTGTAACAGCGCCTCCTGGTGGAAGTTTTTTTTTTCTCTGCAGTTACACTAAAAGCTTCAGTCCTCTCACTAACTTATGATTTGTTTGACTCTTCCCCAAATTGTTCTTTTGTTATCTTTTTATAAAGGTAAAGTGCATTAGTGAAGATCTTCAGGTGGGTTAATAATTGTTGGGGAAAGAATGGAAGGAAAGTATTTAATATTATTGTTGTAGTGGCATATAAGCATTCATAATATGCGAAATGCAGAATGTTACACCTCCGCCATTTTTCCTGGCCACTCCAGGGGAGCCGGTCTTGAAATGGAAAAAATGAAAAAAAGCGTTTCAAAACTACGCAGTGGTGTGTGGGACGAATTCAGGCCTAGAAAGGAAAGTGGCATTATTGCTACACTACCTAGGGGCTGAAGGTCAAGAAATTCTAGAACATCATCCTGATCTGAGTGTCAATGATGCTAGAGGTTTGAATGAGTATGAAATTAGCTTAAAAAAGCTTGACATCCGTTTCTTGCCCAAAATTAGCACCATAATGGAACGCTACCATTTTGGAAAGAGAGGGCAGAAAGAGGGCGAGTCAGTAGGGGAATTTGTAGCTGAGTTGAGAAAATTAGCTGTGAGTTGCAAATTCGGGGGGGCTTGTGAAGAACGAATAAGAGACCAATTTCTATTAACGTGCAAGATTGAAAGAATAAGAGAAGAGTTATGGCAAAATGACGACCCACCTATAGGAGAAGTGCTAATTGTGGCCAAACAGGTGGAGCACATGATGCAGTGCGTGAGTGAAATTAAACAAGATTGTGAAGGAAAGACAAAAGTGAGTGAAATCACAAATGAGAGTGACAATGTACTTGTAGTCAAAGGTACTAAAAGAGAGCAAAAAGAGAATAAGAGTAGCTGGAGTTTTAAAGGAGATTGCTACAGGTGTGGTAAAGCAGGACATTTGGCAAATAGCCAGGAGTGCCCTGCGCTAAAAGCAACCTGCAATAGGTGTGGAAGGATGTTTCATTTTAGAGTCTGTTGCAAGGGCAATGCCAATTACAAAAGGAACAGTAGAGATTACACTAATCATGTCTGCGACGAAATTGTCTTACAGATTGAGAGTGAGGCAGTGAGCAACCCAAAAGATTTTATAGCTGTTGAGGAGACAATGGTTGAAGCAATGTTTGATTCATGCTCAAAATTAACAATAATATCTGATGAGGATTTTGAAAAGGTGTCAAGGGGCAAGTTGAAACTCCAAAGAATGGATGTCAGGTCGGGGAGCTATGGAGGACAACCCATACAAATGAAAGGTTTCTTCTGGGGCACAGTAGGTTACAAAGATAGAATTGCGGTCACTAAGATTTATGTATCCAAAAAAGGGTACAACATATTAGGGTGGCAAATGCAAAAGGATTTAGGAATTTATCTCAACCCTAACAAAAACCCGCAAATTTTGGTGCAAGAGGTCAGCAAAGTACAAGTGTGTATTGAAGAAGAATTCAAAGATGTGTTCACAGAACAGTTGGGATGCCTCATGCACTAAGGCCACAGAATAAGACTCAAGGAGAATTCCAAACCAGTCTCAGCCAAGGTGAGAAACCTGCTCATATCTATGCAGGAAGCGGTGAGGGAGGAATTAGAGAAATTGTGCAGTTTGGGAGTGATTGAACCTGTGGAGGCCACTGAGTGGTTGGCACCCATAGTAGCAGCAAAGAAAGGAGATGGAGCAGTGCGTTTATGCATAGATCTCAGAGCACTTATTAGAGAGGTCATAGTGGACAAGTACCCTCTGTCTAACATCACTCAAATGATGAGCAGATTAGCCGGGGCAAAGGTTTTCTCAACCCTAGATCTAACCTCTGCCTATTATCAAGTCAGGCTGCACCCAGAGTCACAAGAAATGACTGCTTTCATCACACCCATAAGGGCCTACAAGTTCAAACATATGCCTTTTGGACTTGCATCGGCCGCCGCGGTTTTTCAAAGGATCATGAGCAACCTTCTTAAAGGTATACCTGGAGTACTATGCTACAAGGACGATGTTCTGATCTTTGGAGAGAATGGAACACAACATGAACAGAGACTCAGACAGGTCCTAATGAGGTTCCAGGAGCAAGGACTTACCGTGAGGAGGGAGAAATGCAAAATTGGATGCTCTGAAATAGAATTTCTGGGGCATAAAGTAACGACGGAGGGCATACTTTCCAAAACTGAGCTGCAAAACACCATTCTTAACCTCACCCTACCTAAAAGCAAAGAGGAAATCAAATCCTTTATGGGCATGATTGAATTCTATAGTAAGTTCGTTCAGAACTTTGCCAGACGTACTTATCAAATTCGCAATCTGCTAAGAAAAGGGGTGACATTCGACTGGAGTGAGTCATGTCAGAAGGAGTTTGAAGACACTAAAAAGGCCTTAGCAGGGGCACTCAACCTTAAAGTCTTTTTACCTGGCAGAAGAACGATTATAACCACTGATGCCAGCGCCAAAGGATTAGGAGCCGTTCTGAGCCAAGTAGGTGAGGAAGGGGAGGAGACCATAACGTTCGCTTCTCGTTCCCTACGCTAGGCAGAGTTCAACTACTCAGTGATCGAGAAAGAGGCTCTAGCTGCACATTGGGCTGTCAACAAATTTAGAGACTTTGTTTGGGGAGTAAAATTCGACCTGAGGACCGACCATAAGCCTCTCGTAGAAGTCTTCACAAAGAACGGGCTAGACGCCATCTCGAGCAGAATCAGGAGGAGGGTGGTGAGACTACAAGAATACACTTTTGGGGTTGAATATGTACCGGGAGTGAGGAACTTTGCTGCAAACTGTCTCTTGTTCCTTGTGGGGGAAACACGAGAGGAAGCTAACGATGGCAGTAGGCAAGAAGAGGAAGACAGTGAAATGCAGAATGAGAATGTATGCGTATTTACCCAAGGAGCAGTAGAGGAAGCACGTTGGAAGGATGATTTGAAAGCAGACTTGCTTCTGCAGAGAGTGTGTGAGAAGACCAAGGGTGGCTGGGCAGACCAAGACAAACGAGAAGAGACTCTTAGACCATTCTGGATGGTTAGGGATGAACTATCCATTATGGATAATTGTCTGTTCTGTGGTAAAAAGTTGGTTCCTCTTGAGACTTTGAGAGGGGTTTTGGTCAACTTAGCCCACGAGGGGCATCTGGGCGTTACCAAGACTAAACAGAGGTTACGTCTAGACTATTGGTGGCCAAATATGGACTTGGAAATTGAGAGGAAAATAAGAGAATGTGTACCATGCTCCTCCAGCGACAAGATACTGAAACAACATACACCTCCTAAGCATTGCTGGTCACCACCTGTAGGCCCATGGGCAGATGTAGCTCTAGACATAGTGGGCCCGTTGGCAGGGGAAAATCGCACGCCATACATACTGGTACTCATGGCCCAATACTCCAGGTGGCCTGAGTTAAAGATCATCTTGGAGATCACTACCAAATCGGTCATTGAATTCCTACTGGAAGTGTTCCTTCGGGAGGGTTTACCCAGCAGCATTCTGACGGATAATGGGGTGCAACTCTGCTCAAAAGAAATGAGAGAGTTCCTAGAGTGCAATGGGATAACACACAAGTTATGTGCCCTCTACCACCCAGAGACCAACAGGATGGTCGAGAGATTTAACAGGACCATCAAAGAAGGTATCCAGCTAGCGTGGGTCAGTGGGTTGTGTTGGAAAGATGAAGTTTTGAAGCGTCTAGAGGCTTACAGGTTAATCCCTCACCAAACCACTAACATGACGCCTTTTGAACTATTGAGAGCTAGAAAGCCCAACTCAAGATTGGTACCGAGTTGGATGAAATGGCACAAGGGGTGGACTGCTCTTTCAGAGGAGAGACAATGGCGTGACAGGGAACAGAAGGCCATGGCTGATAGAAAGGCAAGGTTTGATAAAACACATGCAGTCAAGGACGTTGAATTCAAGGTGGGTGACCTGATCAAAGTCAGAGCTCCTACAGGTAGAGCAAGCTGGTCTGAGTTCAAAGGGCCCACAAGGATTGTTAAGTTGTTCAGGAATGCAGTCAAGACTTAAGAAGGGTGAACTTGGAACCTGGGAAGGGTGTTGAAGTGCACTGCTCCTGCTGTCGTCACGAACACCTCAAAAGAAAGTGAGTGTAGAATCCCAGGCGCTGTCAGCTCACCTGAGACTGCTGACGCTGGGCAGACTAACACTCACCCCAGGGTGAGGGGCAGAATGATTTGTCATCCTAAGTATTTGGAGCATTATGTTGATAAGTAAACTTTGTCTCTCTCTCCTACTTTCTTCTTCCCTCTCCGGATACTGTTAATTGTAAAGGAGGGGGATATGTGGTATCCTCCGCTGTAGGGGAGGATTGTCATGTTAAACCTCACCCCCCTCCTCCTGCTTGACATTGGTTTGTACCCCTGTGACATGCCTTAGAATGTCACAGTGCTGAATGTTCTAAGTCGAGCTCTCTGCGCAGAGATCGGTGTGTGACTTTACGGACGACAGCTGTGGCTGGGGTCCTTTTACTGTTAACTTGAAATAAACCTCCTACGTTTTCATCTACATTGTTTCCTGTGTTTCTACTACGAACCATTACTCGATTTTACACCACGACTAGACAACAATACTAGCTACACGTCTAGCAAAATAGCACACAAACTGACCCCGCAGAGAAGGAGTAAAAATCCACAAACATACCTTTATCGACAAGGAATCCCTAAATGCAAAACTCTTAAATTAATAAAGTCATCTGTGCTTCATTGCATCACTGTGCACATTACAAAAATGATTCCTAAACCTTTGAGGCTGAACATCTTATTGTACTGAAATTTAATAGTTTTCATGTAGCGTTTCATACCCCTGATAAGGTGTTGAAGCACATTAGCAGATGGGCATCATGCTCCTCCAGGAAGTGCTATGGTTGAAAGAGAGTGTATCTGTCATGTCGTCTATAGGGATAACGCGTTGATGTTGGGTGTGAGGACCAGAGTTGCGACCTCATCGTGATTTGTATCTGCGCTCAGGCTGATGCTGAAGCAAAAAGAAGTGACAGATAAGACTCTTAAGCATAAGGGAAAAGTGTTTTATTGATCGCTTCCGTGTCTCAGCACTGATCAACTTACCCCAAGATTAGATTGTCCTGTTAGATCTCAACCTCCACTGGGACAAAAGGAAAAGGCACTCACGCATCCCCTTCAAACCCTTCCTGTCTGACAAAAACCTACTACAACATTACACCTTCCCTTCTCACAGAAAGCGCTCTGCCTTGGATCTGATATTCACAAAGAAATACCACAAAGCCATCTCTAATCTTTCAAAATCTAGAGACCTCTGACACTTTGGCAATTCACCTGGTTCTAATGTGCTAATGCATACAAACAAACACAGGAATGCAAAATTGTGAAACAGTCTATTTGTGTCATATCTTGGTGTCATCTCTCTCATTGCTTCTTATTATCTGTGTCATGTTTTTTTATTCTCCAAGCTTGCAATAATGCTGTTTTTTTTATTTCCTCAGCTTGGGTGCTGGTGTCTGGCAACTTGGGAAATAATAAAAACAGACGCATACATAGAAGATAGAGAAAGAGGCAGATTACGCGAAGAGACAGCAAAAACAGTCTGTGCATTTTTGCATGGCTGTGTTAGAACATTAAAGTTAAACCTCTTTGATTTGTCAATGCTTGTTTCCTTATTAAACTAGAAGGAACTGTACCCAAGAGCTACGGTTTCCATAGCAACATCCTGGAAATAGACTCTGCTATTTTAAGACATAGCTTTTATTTAAAGTTTCCCTAGCTATGGTTTTTTTAAAGTCAAGAATATGATTTGTTTTAATCGCAGCGAAAAGTGCTATAGAGGGTCTGAATTATGAATGAGAAAGTTTATGCATATTGCAAACGTTTGGCTTATACCAACGTATTCATATTCCAGTTGTGCTTTACTCTGACTTTCTTCCTTTTACTTATTATATGTCATCAGCAATGATTTTCCATTTCCCTACTGTGTGACTCTGACTCATTGATTCCTTGTTTATCATGAAAAATCAAAGCCAGAGGTCTTTAGTAGTAAATGACAAACTCCTAATCGGAGGAGTAACCAGAGCAGAAGCTATCAACAGGACAGATGGGAAGCCCCTAGGACTTCAATCAATCAATCAATCAGAACATTTGTAGAGCGCGCTACTCACCCGTGAGGGTCTCAAGGCGCTAAGGGTGGGGGTAGGCAGCTACTGGTCGAACAGCCATGTCTTGAGGCGTCTCCTGAAGGTCAGCGGGTCCTGGGTCTTACGTAGATGGGCGGGGAGGGTGTTCCATGTCTTTGCGGCGAGGTGGGAGAAGGATCTGCCGCCGGTGGTCGTTCGGCGGATTCGTGGGACGTGGCGAGGGCGAGGTCGGCAGAGCGCAGTTGGTGGTTCGGGGTGTAGAAGGACAGTCGTTCGTTGAGGTATGCTGGTCCGGCGTTGAGGAGTGCTTTGTGTGCGTGGGTTAGGAGTTTGAAAGTGATCCTCTTGTTGAATGGGAGCCAGTGCAGTTCTCGTAGGTGGGTGCTGATGTGGCTGTGGTGGGGGAGTCCGAGGATGAGGCGTGCGGAGGCGTTCTGTATGCGCTGGAGTCTCTTCTGGAGAGTAGCCGAGGTTCCTGCGTAGAGTGCGTTGCCGTAGTCCAGCCTGCTGCTGACGAGCGCCTGGGTGACCGTTCTCCTGGTTTTGGTGGGGATCCATCTGTAGATTTTACGGAGCATTCGGAGGGTGTTGAAGCAGGAGGAGGAGACGGCGTTGACTTGCTGGGTCATGGCGAGCGTTGAGTCCAGGATGAACCCCAGATTGCGTGCTTGGTTAGTGGGTGTCGGGGCAGCTCCCAGCGCGGTCGGCCACCAGGAGTCGTCCCATGCGGAGGGGGTAGAGCCGAAAATGAGGACCTCCGTCTTGTCCGAGTTCAGTTTCAGGCGGCTGGTCTTCATCCATTCTGCGACAGCCTTCATTCCCACGTGGAGGTTGGATTTGGCGATGGCCGGGTCTTTGGTAAGGGAGAGGATCAGCTGCGTATCGTCGCCGTACGAGACGATGTTGAGGTGGTGTTGTCGGACGATGTTGGCGAGCGGTGCCATGTAGATGTTAAAGAGGGTTGGGCTGAGGGATGATCCTTGTGGTACGCCGCAGGTGATCGTGGTGGCTTCGGATCTGTACGGGGGAGGCGGACTCTCTGGGTTCTGCCGGTGAGGAAGGAGGTGATCCAGTCCAGGGTTTTGCCTCGGATCCCTGCTTCGTGGAGGCGTGTGCGAAGGGTGTGGTGGCAGACGGTGTCGAAAGCGGCCGAAAGGTCAAGGAGGATGAGGGCCGCGGTCTCGCCTTTGTCTAGTATGGTCCTGATGTTGTCAGTGGCGGCGATGAGGGCGGTCTCGGTGCTGTGGTTGCTGCGGAAGCCGGATTGGGAGGAATCCAGGATGTTGTTCTCCTCCTGGAAGAGGGTCAGTTGTCTGTTGGCGGTCTTCTCAATGACTTTTGCCGGGAACGGGAGCAGGGAGATGGGTCGGAAGTTCTTGAGGTCCTTTGGGTCCGCTTTGGGTTTCTTGAGGCGGGCGTTGATTTCGGCGTGTTTCCAGCTCTCTGGGAAGGTGGAGGTCTCGAAGGAGCTGTTGATGATCTTTCGAAGTTGAGGGGCGATTATGGTGCTTGCCTTGTTGAAGATGTGGTGGGGGCAGGGGTCGGAAGGTGAGCCGGAGTGAATAGTGTTCATGATTCTGGCGGTTTCTTCGTCGTTGACGTTGGTCCAGGTGAGCAGAAGGTCGGTGCGTTCGGTGGGTGTTGATTTTGGGGTGTCGGCGTCTGCCGTTTACGTCTGGGTATCGAAGCTGTTCTAGATGTCTGAGATCTTGCGGTGGAAGAAGGTAGCCAGGGAGTCGCAGAGTTCTTGTGACGGTGGGATGTCGTTGGAGCTGGAACTGGGGGTGGCGAGTTCTTTCACGATGTTGAAGAGCTCTTTGCTGTTGTGTGCGTTGTTGTCTATGCGATCCTTGAAGGAGGTTCATTTGGCGGATCTGATGAGCTGGTGGTGTCTTCATCTGGCGTTCATGAGGGCTGCGTGGTTGTCTGGTGTCTGGTCCTCGCGCCATTGCTTCTCGAGTTTTCTGCAGGTATGCTTGGAGTTCTGGAGTTCGTCGTTGAACCAGATGGCTCTAGTGCCGGTATGTCTGTTGGAGGGTTTCCTGATTGGGGCGAGGGTGTTGGTGCAGTCGTCGATCCATAGTCTGAAGTTGTGGGCTGCTGCGTTGGTCTCGGAGGGATCGGGAGGAGGGTCTTGGGCGAGAGCGGTGATGAGCTGGTCTTCGGTGACTTTTTTCCAGCTGCGGTGCAGGATGCATTGCGGTTTGTTGTGTGAGGTGTGTTTCTCGAAGGAGAAGTGGATGCAGTGGTGGTCGGTCCAGTGGAGTTCGGTGGTGTGGCTGAAGGTGACTTGGTCGCTGGCGGAGAAGATGGGGTCGAGCGTGTGTCCAGCGGAGTGGGTGGGTGTTGTGACGAGTTGTTTGAGTCCGAGGTTGGCGAGGTTGTCGATCAGTGTTATGGAGTTGTTGTCGTTGGCGTTCTCTAGGTGGAAGTTCAGGTCTCCGAGGAGTATGTAGTCTGTGGAGGCAATGGCGTGCGTGCTGATGAGGTCGGCGATGGATTCGCTGAACTGTGGTCGGGGGTCCGGGGGTCTGTAGATGAGGGTTCCTCTGAGGGTGGTGTTGTTGTTGACGTGGATCTGGAAGTGTAGGTGTTCGGACATGTTGAGGGCGTCTTCGGTGCTGGTTGAGACTCTGATGTTGTCCCTGTGGATGATGGCGATTCCTCCTCCAGGTTTGTTGTTGTTCCGGTCTCTACGCGTGATCTTGTAGCCGTCGGGGATGGCTATGGCTATATCCGGAGCCGAGGAGGTGTTCATCCAGGTTTCCGTCAGGAAGGCGACGTCCGGGGCGGAGGAGTCGAGCAGGTCCCACAGTTCGACGGCGTGCTTGTGGACTGAGCGGGTGTTGAGCAGTATGCAGCTGAGATGGTTGTGGCCTGCAGTGTTGGGATGGGCAAGGCGTGCTGGTGTGCGCTGGCTGGAGAAACTGCAGCTGTGGCAGGTGAAGGGTCCATGGGTGATCTTCGGGGAGGCCTGGAAGCATGTGGTGTTTCGGCCGTCGTTGAGTGCGTGGAGGGTGTTTGCGTCGTAGCGGCGACGGGTCCTGTGGGGCTCACGGGGGCCAGGGGGTCTGGCGCTGGGCGCGGTCCAGGCGCGGGCAGGCGCAGACGGGCTTGCCTTAGGCGTGACTTAACATAAAAGGGTCCCCACTTGGTGCCCTTTAGGTCCATTCCGTGCAAGACCAGATCCTGGAAGGATTGCTGAAGGAAAGGGGACAACACCTCATGAAGCAGCTCCTCCTTTGCTGCACTCAGGGGTGTAACGCAATCCCCTGCAGCCCCTGCAGTACAATGGGGGTCCCTAACCCTTTAGGGGGGTCCATTGAGCTAAAAACCTATGGATATCCGTGAGGTATAGGAGACTCAGAAAGAGGTATGAGGTGCAAAGACTACGTAGCCCTGGCATTGTGCACCACAAGATTTCATAGCACTGGCCGCAGGTTTCTGGACAAAACTTTGGGCCCTGGCAATTATTTTTTTATCATTCAATCACCGGTTGTCACTCTTTCTTCCCCCCAAACCAGTTTCTCTAAGGAAGGGGGCTGCTTTGGGCAGTGGCAGCTGGCTTGTACCAAGGGTGGTAGGGCACCACAAAAAAATTAATAAATTGACTTACCTTTGCAGTGCGACGTCCTCCTCCCTCGTGTGTCTTCAGGAAGCTCCGGACGTAGGAAACTGC
Organism: Calotriton arnoldi; assembly: GCA_963921515.1. NCBI lineage: Eukaryota > Metazoa > Chordata > Amphibia > Caudata > Salamandridae > Calotriton > Calotriton arnoldi. Next base: position 161,030 of record CAWUFW010016776.1, on the reverse strand, counting down.
ACTATCTAATCCTGGCATTGCTCTCACAGCATGACAGCAGCACCAGGATTGGATAGAGCAGGCTCTGTCAGCGCTCCTAAGAGCACTGGAGGCCTGCACTTTCTCTAACTCAGCTGTCTAAGAGAGCAGGGTTAAATAACTTTAACATGTGCATGTCTGGCTGGACGTCTCAAGACGGCCGGCCAAAAAAAATGAGCATTTTAAAGCGCACAGCTCCCTGCTGCTGCCACTCAGCAGCACTGGACCTGCCCTGTCCTGACCCTTAGTTCAGGACAGGTTTCTGAAAAATAAAATGGTAATAAATAAACTTTATTACCATTGTATTATTCAGCTCTGGGGTTTGTGGGGCGATGCTCCTCCGCTCAAATGGAGGGGCCGCCCCTGGCTTTGGGTGACAACCATTCAACTGCTGCTGGGGTCGTAGAGGCCACCTCAACTGTTTGGGATCTAGGACGTCGACCTTTTAACTGATCCTCCAAATGTAGAACGATGCCTGAACTGTTCTACCACCACCATTGTTTATGCAAATAAATGTGCTTGTTGATATCTGTGCTTTGTACAAACCTCTCAAAAGGCACTTGTATGATTAAATTAACAATAAACAGTGAGACAGGGGGGCATATTTACAAGCCCCAATCGCCACCACAACGTCACTTTTTCAGACGGTGCGGTGGCAATAGTGGCTTCACCTTATTTACAAGGCAGCGTTAAGTCACTTAATGTGGCTTAACTCTGCCTTGTAAATAAGGCCCCCTTTCACGCTCCACGTAGCGTGAATGGGGAGGGCAATGAGTGTTGCAGTGGGCGCTCCTAATCTACCATTTCACATGTGATGAAATTAATTGGGAATGATCGAAAGACTAGTACCATCTAGTTGAAATGCATGAAATTATAAGATTGAAGCACTGATCGAGTTAGTTTTATGAATATTAATTGCTCTGCTCTATTTTACACGTTGTGCACAAGATAATATCCAGTAAGTGGTGTCAATAAATAGGACCTCTTCGATAGGTCCAGAATTAATATTTGAAAGACTCACTTAAAGTTTGCAGGGAGTTGGGACGCATCCAGTATCTGCAAAGGAATCAACTAGCTGAATTATCTCTAAAATAATATCCCTTCGGTGCAATAAATTCAGTTCTGTGGCTTGTACTTGTTCAATAGTTTCCTCCACAAATTGGAGGGTTTTCAGTTCTCTTTAAACTGTAAACGGGACCCTAAGTCTTTGATAACTAGTCAGATCGAAAAGGGGTAACAAAATATTATTATTTGGCGTCTAGTTAGACTTCACATGCATCTGGTGGAAGCTGGCTCAGGGGACCTTCTGGTATTCTTTTTTTATGCCCTTTCATGCACCTATGCAGAGGAATTATGGCCCACCAAAAGTGCATTAAAAGTCACCATAGCATGGACCAATGCAGTGACAGCATCACCAAATGCACAACTGTATATTATATTTACATAGCTTTGCCCATCAGGTTAGTTTGCTGTGATTTTTCCTGAGAAGTGACGTCCATCTGCACCTTCTAAGGATAAATCGCTGGATGTGATGTTGATGCTACTGCATGATCCCTTTACACCATACAGACCAACATTTACCCCACAGCAAGTGTATGTTCTAGGGGTTCAGAGTTGTACTCTTGCTTTTTCCCAATCAAAGATTCTTAATTCTTCCACTTAATGTGTTTTTAGATATCCGCCAGTAATTAAGGCTGCTAACCCAGCACCAAATATTTAATTACCCTCCTTAAGAGAAATATTTTAGACACCTGTAAATAGATATCTTTAATATTCTTAAAATATATTAGAATCAGGTCTAGAAAGTTTATTTTCGCTCTACAGCATAGCAAGATTGCCAATTCATGAGTTTCTAGGTACTTTTTTTATGCAGTTATGTCTGTTTTTCAGCTTGCAATCCACATAGGTACTGTTATTATAACTATTATCAGTGTTCATATTGTCACTATTGATTTTTATTATCATGAGCCGTAATTGTAGTAGTAGCAGTATTAATCTTATTCTTGTTCTCCTTCTTCTCATTAGTATTATTAATATTATTTTGCTCTTGATTTTTGTGCGTTATTATTATTGCTGTTGTTTTTATTTTAATTGTTTTGATTTTGTTAATATTGCTATTTTAATTATCAATATTACTATCATTGTAGAATGCAGTGAAGTGAACAACCATTTACTGATACACTTTCTTTTAATATTTCTCTGGTTGAGACTTGTTGTATTTTTGTTTCCTTGGCGAAATAAGGAGTTCATGATGGTATGTTTTACGTCTTTTTCACTAATTGAATGTATTTAATATTAGCTGAATGCGTATACAATTCTGTAAGTCCTTCTCCCACAATCTGACATGAACAATCCGTCGACTGTTGTCTTAAAATACCAAATGAGTTCTTTTTTTTGAAAACGGAGAGCACAAAAAACCAAAATGTGATAAAAAAACAATCGCCACATGCTAATTATATACAGTAACGACGTGAGGAGGGCATTGATTCTACACCTCTCAAAGACTGAGAAAGCAATGGCTTACAAGACCGTCACAAAAGCCCATAGACATTTACATTGCAATAATTCTCCCCTGAATCCATCATATCCTAACAGGTTTGGGTTTATTGCCTGGGATGCGCAAAATTAGAATTTTGCACACGTTTTATCTGAAAGTCCTTTAAAAAAATGCAGCCTTTTTAGGTCGAGCCTAGCGGCAGTGCGCCTGCGCTGCTCGCTCTGCGAGACTGCTGTAGTAGAGTATGGGAGAGAGGCCGCGCCCACTATCCTCCCATATTTTTCATTGGCTTGTGTCATTGTCTTTCGTAAATGCTGCCTTCCGATTCGTTAATAGGCTTGTTAGTCCCTCCTTAGTACGGCTTTGTCTTCATTTGTACCCTCCGATGGCGACTGGCCCTTTTACTTCAGTTGTTACACGGAACCGTTATTTAGTCTGCGAGCACTATTTACTTTATTGAGTTTCTCTTACTGCAGGCCGGACATGCGCTGCTTCAGCTGAAACTGCTTGTGCTTTTTTAAGCAGCACGGCTTCACCCATAACATGGGCGCCTGCTTTCAATCACTTTGATCCAGCATTATCTCATGTCTGTTTCAACCCCCTAAGTAAAATGGATTTAGAAATGATTAGCGAAGTAAGCCATGTGAATTCCAGGTAGCACATAATCGTGTGCTAATGGGCTGAAGCTGACAACAGCACATCTGTGTTACATGTCATCTGTACTAAAGCCACCTGATGGGATGTTTTCAAAAGCCTGTTTTATTAACAATACGACTACCACCACCACCAATACCACCACCTCCAATACCACCAATACCACCAATACCACCACTACCACCACCAATACCACCACCATCAATACCACCACCTCCACCAATACCACCACCACCAATTCCACCAATACCACCACCACAAATACCACCACCACCATCAATACCACCACCAATACCACCACCACCGCCAATACCACCACCACCAATAAAACCACCAACACCACCACCATCATCACCACCAATACTACTACCACCACCACCACAAATACCACCACCACCACCAATACCACCACCACCATCAATACCATCACCTCAACCACCACCAATACCACCACCAACACCACCAATACCACCACCAATATCACCACCAATACCACCACCCTCACCAATACCACCATCAATATCAACACCACCAATGCCACCACCGATACCACCACCACCGCCAATCCCTCCACCACCGATACCACCACCAATACCACCAACACCACCATCAACACCACCAGTACCACCACCAATCCCACTACCACCACCACCAATCCCACCACCAATACCACCACCACCACCAATACCACCACCACCAATACCACCACCACCAATACCACCACTACTACCATCAATACCACCACCTCCACCACCACCAATACCACCACCAATACCCCACCACCAATACACCATCACTAACACCACCACCAATACCACCACCAGCAATACCACCACCACCAATACCGCCACCACCACCAATACCACCACCAATGCCAACACCACCAATACCACCACCACCAATACCACCACCAGCAATACCAATACCACTGCCAATACCAATACCACCAATACCACCACCACCACTAATGCCACCACCAATACCACCACCAATACTACCACCACCAATACCATCACCACCAATCCCACCACCAATCCCACCGCCACCACCAATACCACCACTACCAATACCAACACCACCACCAATACCACCACCAATACCACCAGCAATACCAATACCACCACCAATACCACCACCACCCCTAATGCCACCACCAATACCATCACCACCAATACCATCACCACCACTAATACCACCACACATACCACCACCACCAATACCACTACCACCACCAATACCAATACCACCACCAATACCACCACCACCACTAATGCCATCACCAATACCACCACACCCACCACCACCAATACCACCACCACCAATACCAATACCACCACTAATACCAATACCACCACCACCACCACCAATACCACCCCTACCACCAATAGCACCACCACCACCAATACCATCACCACCACCAATACCACCACCACCACCAATACCACCACCACCAACACACATACCACTGCCAATACCAATACCACCACCAATACCACCACACCAATACCACCACCAATACCACCACTACTAATACCAATACCACCAATACCACCACCAATACAACCACCACTACTAATACCACCACCACCACCAATACCACCACCAATACTGCCACCACCACCACCAATACCCCACCACCAATACCACCACCAATACCCCACCACCAATACCACCATCACTAACACCACCACCAATACCACCACCAGCAATACCACCACCACCAATACCACCACCAATACCACCACCAATGCCAACACCACCAATACCACCACCACCACCAATACCACCACCACCACCAATACCACCGCCAATACCAATACCACCATCAATACCACCACCACTAATGCCACCACCAATACCACCACCACCAATACCACCACTACCAATACCACCACCACCACCAATACCACCACCACCAATACCAATACCTCCACCACCAATACCACCACTACCAATACTAGTACCACCACCAATACCAATACCACCACCAATACCACCACCACCAATACCACCATCACCATTACCAATACCACCACCACCAATACCACCAATACCACCACCACCAATGCCACCACCACCAATACCAGCACCAGCACCAATACCAGCACCACCAATACCACCACTACCAATGCCAGCACCACCAATACCAATACCACCACTGCCACCAATACCACTACCACCAATATCAATACCACCACCACCAATACCAATTCCACCACCTCAGCGCCTCTCGCTCACTAGTAATAGCAGAGGCACTGTACGAGGTCTGAGCTGCAGCCGAGACCATCCCTCCTTCCCTCCATGCCAGCCATAAAGCACAGCCCGCCATGCACCAGGAGGTGAAGGCAGGGCCCTACTACAGCTGGAGTTCTTTTTATAAGGCCAAAGATAGCAATGACATTACGCAATGCCACACTGCACACTCAAATCGCGGAGAGGGCAGGAAATAGCCCCCCCCTCCCGCTCTTCTTCCTGAGCCACAACAGTGTAATCACAGAGCAAAAAGTGTTGGAGCGCTATGTTAGTGTTTATAGCTCGGATCATATGTAACTCTCACTTCACACTTTGGGGCCGATTCCGATCTCGGCCGGTAGGGCTCCGAATCGGATTCGGCATAACCGGATCCGATTCGGAGCCCTATTTCCCGACCGATTCGTACGCGCGTCCGGACGAGCGAGTACGATGCGAAATCGCGGACCGACTCGTTCGGGCGTCCCAACCGCTCCGACCGACTCGTTCCCGGGTCGAACCGCACCGACCGATTCGCTCGGACACGACTCGCACCACGCAATGGAGACGTTCCCCGGCCGGGTAAGTACGATGCGCACCGCGAGCAGTCCGACCGACACGCGCCGCCCGGCTCGAAAGAGCAGTCGGAGACGTACTTCGGGGGTCCGTGTCGGACCCCCCTGTACGCGTAGCAGCGCGAGTCGCACACAGGGGGGACCCATGGGTCCCCCCTACCTGTGCGTGTATGGCGCGAGTCGCTTTGCCGCGTACCCGCTGTAGGGGGCGCCCTTGTTTGCCTCGCACCCATTGAGGCAATGGGAGCCCGCTTACGCGTTGTACGACCGGCTCCCATTGACTTCAATGGGAGTCCGACCGACTCGAGTCCGACAGCATACGGACGCATCGTACTCGTTCGGTCGGGCTGCACGGGTCCGATTCGGTCGGAAATCTCTCCGGGTCCGGCTCGGTCGGAGAGATTTCCGGCCCGAATCGGAATCGGCCCCTTTGTGTCTGTAATTTACAACACTTACACATCTTCTTCACTGCACTATTTATCACTACTTTGATGACGTCACAGGCCGGTCTCTTCCTCTGATAATTACAATCTAACAATCGGTCGAGAAGGCCCTTTATTGCAATGCAATAGGTCTCTCATTTGCGAGAGTTTAAGCTATTAGTATTGTAAATGACAATGCCTTTTATTTATGTTTTAAAACCCAAAACATAAATAAAAGGCATTGTCATTTACAATGCCAATAGCTCAAACTCGCGTGAATGCGAGACCTATTGCATTGCAAATGCTTGTTAAATTTGTAGACGCTTGCAAATATTGGAAAAAAATGACAATGTTTGAATAGTGCAACCTTTGCAACTTCACCCAAAGATAGCAAAAATATATCCCCATATCCGAGTGAGGTCCCAGTAAAGACAGTGAAAGCACAGGTAAAAAAATACTTAGAAATGTTAGACTTGTTGTGTGATTATTAGTCAACAAAGAGGTAGAGGCATCTTTTCTGGCAGATAAAAGTAAGGAAGTGCTTCTGGTGAAATGTGGTCCCTCCGCCGTATCTCAGTAGGTCAATAGTAAGATACTCTTCCAGTGATTCAGAGTGGCAGAAGTATTGATGGAGTCTACCAAGAGGTTCAAAACTTTTCCAACAGGTCGAAAATCCCAGGCCTTCCTAGAGAACTTTACAGCACTGAAGATGCATGTTGGATGTCATGTACCCCATTATTATGAAATAAATGGGTCACAGGGTTCTTAAACTCGGGAATCACAGTTGTTCTTATATTAGGGTATCCAGACCAGGCCAAGATGGAACCGCTATATAAAACCCTAGTTATTCAACTGAATGGAAAGGAACTGGTCGTCCTGGAAAGCAGGAAAATCAAAACCTGTGCTTTTAGCCCCACCCGCTCTAGGCTCGGAAGCCCAGAATGCGGGTTTTGATCTGCAGCGGGCTGAAGAAAGATAGTCCTATCTGCGAATGGGATTGGGAAGGGAAAGAAGTCATAATAGGACTGCCACCTCTCCATGTATGACCTCAACAGTTTGAATTTTGGCAGGGGAATTTGGGTTAGAGTTAACATTTCGCCAACACGGCCCTAATTTGTGTATGGATGAATCTCTGTTTAGCTAAAAAACAATTAAATAAGGTAGAATGGGTCTGACTGTGCCATGTGTCCTTCACTGCGTGGAATAGTTCACGTTTTGGCTGATGTGTCTTGGTCAGGTGGACAATGGGTCCCAAATTAACCTTTGTTATACTCTGTTATTTGTGCCTGGCTGGAACAAAGGCTGTCAGCACTGGAGTGGAGTGCATTGTGAATGAGTCTCCACACACCATTACTTCAGAAAATTAAAGCAGCAGCTGACACTGAACACATGGGAAAGAAGGAGATTATCGACTTTATAAAGACTGGATTACAGCTTCCCTTACATCTTGGCTACAAATTTGATGCTGCAATTGTGCACCAACAAATGATGATACCACGCAGTAATATGCAATTACCACACCTGCGGGGTTCAAACCTCAGAATGAGAGGTAAGGCTTTAATTGTAAATTTTTCACTCAATTTAGGATGCGCAACTCCAAAATCTGAGCTAAATAAATTTGGAAGTCCAACTCTTAATGGGGGCCTAAGAACGGAGAAATAAGATCAAAACGTTTCAAAGGGAAAGAATAAGAGCAAAACCACGAAAATAACTTTTGGATGTAATCTGTCTTGAGATTTATTGGTGAGAGATTTCCTTCACAGCAGTTTATGTCAATGGCCTGGCCTTAGCGAAAAAGTCAACTCACTTACTCAAATTGTTAATGTATGAAAACACTCACCTTTAAAATACACGTAGTTTATAAGGAACGCATTCTAAATAACTTAAAAAGTAGCAAAAAAAGAAAAAGGCATTTTAATTGTGAAGAATGCCACTGATAAGTCTCCAAGTATGGTTTTGAACTGTGGTCAGTACCTTCAACAATGCCCTCAATAATGTAATTCCTTCACTTGGCTGTCTTCAGTAATCTTGCCATGCAAGTGAACCATAAAATGGTTTTGCTTTGATCCCTGATAAAGCAACATTGACACTTTAGGCCCTAATCACAAACAGCACTTTGTAGTATGTTTATAGGTACTACAATAGTAGTACTCATGTACTACAAAATGCTATTCCCAAACCCACTTACAGAGACCTCTACCTCCGCTTCTCTTCTTTTCTATGACCACGTCTGCTTCACATGTGCATGTAGGTATACGTTCCAGTAATAAATGATGGAGGACCCTGGGGGAGTGGCAGGAAAACAGGGGATACTGACTACTAAATTTGAGAAGATTAGGAAGGGTAAAGGAGGTGTTTAGGGATGAGAAAGGAGGGGTTTAGGGAGGGACATGCAAATGCAAACACCCACCCACCCACAAAAGAGTAGGCCCATTGCTATTTACAAACGGAACTTCAGAAATTACAACAGACGTGCTGGACAGATCTCCTTATATACATACAACATGGACCAGATAGGCTACATAGGCCCTCATTACAAGTAGCCTCTTAATTTCAACAGGGCCGTAACAGTAATAGTCAGCCGCAACAAAATTATGAGATCAGCAGAATTTGCACAGATCTGTTTATTTTCACACTGAAAATTTGGCTGCTTAAAGCAGTTGAAATCTCTTGATAAAAACCTGAAAGAAAAAGAGGAATTACCAGGGAACTGGACACAATGTGTAAATGCATCTTTGCATCAAGTTTACACATGCAAAATGTCCCACCTGTTATTTTACATCTGTTCATCTAACTATGTGAATGCTCTTGGAAATCTTTGACTAACATAGCCTTCTAGGTGTACTCATGAATTTGAAAGTCCCTAATTTGCTCCAAAGGTGCAAGTGCCTCTACAAGAGAAAATGTTATACTTTAATTATCTGGTCCTCATAATGCAGTCAAGACTCCTTGGATTATCGCCTCCTTTAGAGTATAAGCAGATCAATTTGCATTTGTCCTTTCATGAAAAGTTGAAAACCTATCTCTTTAGCTCTTAATTCCCACCTACATTCATTAACTTGTAGCGCCAAGAGACCTTCAGATGTTTGTGTGCTAGATAAAGTCTCTATAACATAACATAACATTATGTAAGGTCATTGGGGATCCTCACAGCAACATCCTCAGTGTGTTGCAGGAGAAAGGGATATCTCTGTCTGAGGAGCATCTTCAGTCACAGACACCTCTCAGCAACAAGGAACCAAAGGCTTGTTCCCTCAATTGCACTGGAAAAAATGCCAGCATCACAATGAGCAAGGTCACTGTTGACTTTCCCAGTTGCAGAAAGTTCCAAAAGTACTCCGCGAGGAACAAGTGGAGATTCACAAAGATAAAGTTTCTAGATCAGATGAAGTTTGGACTTCGTCTGCCTCTATTTTGGTCGAAGACTACCAAACAGCACAGCACAGCTTTCTGGTTACTAAGACATATTGGGGACATGTTGTAAGCTTACCTAGAAATGCATTCTAACAATTGCTTACCATTGGTTTTGTTGTTTGTCACTCACGTTTGTTTGCTTTTTATTTGCTGTCTTTATTTGTTTTAGCCTGTCCATTTTGTATTCATCCTTTCCATGGAGCATAACCTATTTACCACTTCTTGGCTCCTTGTATTCTTCCATGAGCCCTTGCTTTTCAGGAACTCATTTTTTGTGAAGCACTCCATCAGAGTTTCTTCATCCAGTTGTCTTCATCATGAACTTCTCTCTCCCTCCTGCTCTGTATCTCTCTCTCTCTCTCTTGCCTTTGATTCTCTGTGCCCCCAATCATCAGGGGCAGCTCCTCTGTGAGAGGGGAGGAGCATCGCCCTGCCACCTAAATTGCCCCCAAAAGCCCCAGAGATGAAAAATAAAAACTGTAATAAAGTTAATTTATTACCATTTTATTTTTCATCTCCCCGTCCCGAACCGAGTGTCAGGACAGGGCGGGGCTTGTACAGTGACGGCAGCAGGGAGGAGGGTGGGCTGCCTGGGCACATTTTAAAGTGTGCATGTCCCTTTGGCCGGCCATCTTGCGAAGGCCTGCCAGAAGTGCACTTTGAAAGCTCTAACCCAGATGTCTAAAGAAAGCTGGGGTAGAGTAATTGCAAGGCTCCAGTGTCCTCAGGAGTGGCAAGAGAGACCTCTCCCACCAATCCTGGCACTGCTGTCATGCTCGTGAGAGCAGCACCAGGATTGGTTAAGGCAGTTGGCTGGGGCCCGTGTCGGATTGCAGCAGCAGGAGTAGGACAACGTACTCCGCGGAGAGGGCCGTGTTTAAAGGTAAGTGCGTTTTAAAAAAATTACGCACCACCCATTTGCCCACCCCCACCACTTCCCCTAAATGCCAGCCGCAACTGCCAATCATTCCATCCACATGCATAGTAAAATACTTACACCGTCCCCCTGGGGAACTTCATTGAATACTAGGGACTACCTACTGCTCTGTGACCAAACTGTGATGGGAGTACTGCAGTTCTATGAGTGGCCTGATCAGATCGCACAGTTAGAGTAGACTGCACCATCCTCACTGCACCCGAAATTCACATTTCTACTGCTTGTGCCTTTCGTTTTTATTCATTTTATGAGAGGAAGACATCCTGCAATCCGCTTTCTTGCCTCACGTGCTTGCCCCATGTACCACAGTAAAGTTCAGCAATTTTCTCATGAAGGTAAATGGAGGAGAAATAGATGCATACTTCAGAAGGATCTACTTTAAAGAACATTGAGGTAGGAATGTATCACTTGCAAAAAGCACTCCTGCAGCAAGAGGCTTTCATGCTTTTCAAATATAAATTCAACATCAACCTGAGTTTCAAACTGCTTATGCTATACATAGCCAAAGGCAAAAAAACGTATGTCAGCTTCCTACCAGCTAATTTACAATGTTCCTAAGTACTGGGCTTAAACTAAGCTTATATTGCTAAAAGCAAGATATTGATGTTTTACTTAAAACCTTTCAAAATCCTTAAAAATATATGTATAGAAACAGCTAGAACAAAATTATTTGTCAAGAAATAGACAGTAAGTGTACTTAACTATCTACTCGGTGTGTGTCTTTCCTCCCTTTGACAAGTACATGTTCCTTTCGTATGGATTTTAATTGATTTATTAATCGACTTTTCTGACACATTATGCACGCGCATGCAGTACCGTGGGCCCTGGTTCAAGCAAGGAAATAGTCCCTTGAACTGCCGCTGGGGTAGAAAATACAATTATCAGAATTTGACGGACCCATCAGATTTCTGGAAACCGGTGCCACTGCATCTGCTGCACTGATTGTATATATGCCCCTGTGCACAAGACACTAATTCATGAACAACTGTAGTTGAATACTACTGATATAAATTGCTTGATAATCTTATTTTATGATTCACTTTGAACCGAGGTTTGCATGTCATTTCAATTGGATTTCATTTGGTTTTGCTTAGTGATCAGAGTATATATTTTAATTCTTTTTTGAAATATGATGAACAATCACACTCCACATTGCCGAGTAAGTGTATCTTTTGGTGTCTAATGTTAATCAGCATTTATCACTTCTTCTTACAGTATATTTGGTGAGTCAGGCCCATACAACTTCCACTAAAATGAACTTGAGGGCTTTGATCAATGGTCTGAAATATTTGAAGCAGTTGAATCACTTTTCAGCTTTTCGTCAACTAATATTTAGATGAATATTTTATTTTGTTTTTAAAATGTATTTACTGTACCTGCAAATTGTATAGGTCATGCATTTTATGCATTTATGGGGCATATTCTCAAGGAACTATCGCCGAGTTAACGGCACTTTATCTCAGCCAAAGTCGCGATAAAATCATCGCCCCATTCACAAGCTGGTGCAAACAGCCGATATCACCACTTTACCTGCGATAGCACCCGCAAAAAACATCGCCACAGATGAGCCCGGCAACTATCGCTAATGAGATGCAGAGTAGGCGTTCCCGAGCAAAAATCCGCGACAACACCACAACGCAACATTGTCAACGACCAGCCAGATCGGCGATAAGATCACAAAACAGGCGATACGGCGCGTTAGCAGCAGGAAATTAACACCTGCTCTGACCTGGTGCAAAGTCGGACGACAACCTGCACCAGAAAAGGGAGCCCAGCCCACAGCCACACCTGAAGAACAACAGATGCCATGGAGCTACTCATCATGCAGCTCGGAGCCCCAACAGGGCCACAACACCCACCGCCACCACACCAAGGTCCGCCACCCCCCCCCCCGGGTCCCCCCATCCCCCCGGACCACCACGGAGACAGCGCAGACAAAGACAGCGGACCTTCAGGAAACGCACCAGCCTCACAGACTTGACAGCAGAGAATGTCATTGCCCACTACAGACTCAAAAGGTCAACCATCCTCCGCCTCCTGACCATCATTGCCCACAGGCTGACGGTACCAACACAGCGGACAACCAACATCCCACCTCAGACAAAGCTGCTGGCCGTGCTGCACCTGTTGGCCTCTGGGACATTCCAACCAACAACCGCCAGAGTCGGAGGAGTCTCACAGCCAGCCCTAACCAAGTTCCTCAAACCTGTCCTGGATGCCATCATCAGCTTGGTACCCCAGTACCTATACTTCCCCCACACTGTGCAGGAACAGCTGGAGACCAAGCAACACTTCTACGCCATAGCAGGCTTCCCGCACGTGTTGGGGGCAATCGACTGCACACATGTCCTACTTGTGCCCCCTGCCGACACTGCACACAATTACCACAACAGAAAGCACACGCATTCCATCAATGTGCAGGCAATAGTGGACCACCGGGGACTCTTCGCCAATGTCGTCGCAAACTACCCAGGCAGTGTGCATGATTCATACATCTTCCGACAGTCCATCATCAACCGGCGCTTCCAGGATGGCACCTACGGAAATGCAGTGCTCGTTGGTAAGTACCAAATGAACACACCACACACCTCAACTCCACAATCATGCAACTCACAACTCTGGGAATGCACACGTTACAAACTCACATACAACATGCCCAACCACCATACACGACAGCACAACGTACTGCAGAAACCTGGGCTAGCCATGTACATGAGCCATCAACTGCATGGTACCTCAGCCACACAATAGCAGTATGTGGGGAGAGGTGGGAACCAGGCATGTGCGACGGTGGCAAGTGACCCATGAATGAGAATGCACACAATGCCAAGTGTGGCGTGGAAGTGCTGGACAGACTGCAGTATGCAGACCACAGTCAACATATACTGCTGGTGGTGGTAGTGTTGTGGACAGTGGACGCAACCATGTCACCCCAGCCAGTGGGGAAGGGCCAGGAAATGTAGCTTGTGACGTCCCCCCCTGTAAGCGTGTGCAGAGTGGGCTGGCCCGGCGTATGCCAGGCCAGCGTAGGGGTGTGAATAAAAAGCACGTAGCTCTGGGCGTGGTTCTCTTCCGGAATGCCCAACGTGTCTGCCAGTGCGGCGCCTCCCATCCCGCCACGAGGCCGACGCCGTCGCCGTGAGCGGTGTAGCCTGCGATCCTGTGCGCCTGCCGCAGCCCGGCCCGCTGGTCCCCGAACCAGTCATGTCCGCCCCTGCGCATCCAGGCCTCACTGCTCACCTGCCGACACCGGCGTGTCTCCAAGAGGGCCCACCACATGCCGGTGCTCGCTCCAAGCCAGAGGCCCTCGACCCTGGCAGCCTCCTCAGACCATCACGGCCTCCGTGGGCAAGGCTCGCAGTACTCCTCTGTCGTTGACGTACTCCACCGGCATACACAGCGGACCAGTAGGTCACACATTTGGAACTGAGTCTTGATTACACAATGGCAGAGTACATATGTCGATGCAGAGTTTAAATCAGTATACTCCCTTCGATGTGGTGCCACCAACTCTGTGCATAGCATTCCGACCACACGTGTCTGTGGGCCCTTGCTGACCGCTGCTTCCGGCCTACACTGCGGTCCAGCAGGCCTCACACCAATCCAATACAGTCCGTAACAGGCAGGACAAGGCATCGTCGCTGGCTAAACACCCGCTCAGCTCTGGTGCCTCCACCTTCGTCAACCAGGAATCTTCTCCACATGCCATTTCAACACCGTGTGTTAGAGATCCAGGAGGAGCTGGCTGCACATCGGTTGCCCGGCGCTGACCGCTGCCTCCGGCACCCACTGCGGTCGAGTAGGGCACACAATTAGAACTGAGCCTTGATTTGTCCTTTGCAGACTTCATATCATTGTACAGGCCTCATCGCAGACTGCATCCCCTTCCGGCCCTGGTGCCACTGACTCTGTGCCACGGGAGTCATGGACACTCTCTGGTTGAACTCTGGTGGCGTCTGAGTCTATGGCCTGGGGTTTGTCTCCTTCATCATGTAGCTGATACTGACATCGTGGGAAAAAGGAGACTGTAGCATTCAACTCCTCCATATTACCTGTTTCTGCTTGCTTCTGCTGTCTGCATCATGCCCTGGATGGACCCCTTCCACTGTCCCCCGTAACACTCCGCGACATTCTCCTTGGACATCAACGAGGACCCGCTCAGCTCTCGTGGCCCTGCCTCAGTGCATCGCAAGTCATCGTCCCGTGGCAGTGTACCTGTGCCGGCCGCTGTGCATCCGGGGCCACCAACTCTGTGCAGCTCAAGTCATGGACCCTTCCTGTTTGTACTTTGAACTTCTGATTGTCTGATCACTGTTGTGGATGTTGCCAGCACCAACCAACCCCTGAGGGCTGGCTTACCCTACCCAACACCCATCCGGCACAGGCGTCACTGGACGTGTGACCCTGGCAAGAAGAGGTGCCGGGCGCACGTGCCCGTAGCCAGTTCCATGGATAATCTCAGTGTGTCCGTGTGGTCATTATGTATGCATGAGGGCCCCGGGCCATACCACATTACATTGTGCTGTGTACAGCGGGCGCAACCTTGTCACCTCAGGCAGTGGGGTAGACCTGGGACATGTAGCTGTGTCGGACCCCCCTGTGAGCGTGAGGGAGTGGACCAGCGTACGGCAGTACGGCGTAGGGGTGTGGTCATTCAACACGTGGCTCTGGGCGTGGTTAAGTTTAGGCCTTGCCAAGGAACTAGCTAATGCGTGTGTCTCAGGTGTAGTGTCGGCGCCACCTGTCACGCAATATACAATGTTGCCATGTAGCATGCACCCGGAGTATGGGCTCGGCCGAGATGTAAATGAGGGTGCGCAGGCCCGCTCAGGGTCAGGGATCAGACATGCCAACTGTCGTGTGTGTCGCTATTTCCGCAGCATAAGCCAAAGGTCTACCCTCAACCGCATGGCGGGTTCAGCCAGGCATGAACTCTACATCTGTGTCTGCCCTGTTCTTACCATAGGCCTACACACACGTGTCCGTCCACCTTCAGCGCACGACATCACTGTATCTTTGTCAGGCTTGTGGACATGCGCAGACAGGCATGACAATAGTGTGCCGTAGGAGTGCAAGTGATGCAACCGCGCTGCGCACACTAGTGAATATGCTCGGGGGAGGGAGGAGCGGCATTGAGGCTACGTAATACACATTGATGCCGCTCATTTGCAACAAGCAGTACATGTCATGCAGGAATCACAAAGTCACACATATCACACACCAATGAACCAGTGAGCCTACCAACACATCATGCAGAACCAACTATTGACTCATGTCTCTCTGCACTGTCACAGGTGACCAAGGATATGCACTCTGCGCTTGGATGATGACACCCCTCCGAGCCCCGAACACACAGGCCCAGAGGTAGTACAATGCGGCCCACAGACGCACCAGGGGCATCGTGGAACGCACATTTGGCGTGTTAAAGTCACGTTTCAGGTGCATGGACGTCACAGGTGGAAGGCTCCTGTACAGCCCAGACATCGTGTGCAAGATGATCGTTGCATGTTGTGTGTTGCACAACATATGTGTACGCAGCAAGGCACCATGGATACAAGTGCCAGCTGCACCGGACGATGATAATGGAGATGAGGCAGGTGGACCACACCCCACTGCAGCTGCAGCAGGAATAGCCCGTAGGAACACCATCATTGACAATTTCTTCACATGAGCACGTCACATTGTGGCAGTCCTTGGCAGTAATGGGACAGTACGAAATGGGCACAGGCACAGCATGTGCAAATAAATGCATCCAAAGAACACATTCCCTGTGTGCATGTCTCTCATCTGTACAGGCACATCACTCAGACAAGTGTGAGTGCGACATGTACTGCTGACAATGTTATGATTTGTTCATGTATGGTGGGTGTGTCACCTCTGTGCAGAGAGGCTGTTTAGGGTGTCACGTGTTGGAACTGCCAGTTCTGTGTGTCGCAGTTGGTAGGGAATCCCACTCTTCGGCATTTCACATGTGTCCAAATTCATTCCATTTTGGCTGCCATTTGTGTCCTGCAGGTGACAACAGGGCTCCTTTTGGGGTCAGATATGTACCACCATGATGCAGGGATGCCCCCTGTGACTCAAGTCCCACAACATGGGCAACATGTACGTGAGCGGGAGTCACTGCCCCTACATTCGTCCACGCTTTCATAATTGATTGCTCATGGTCATGACACGTCTGTGTGCAGGAGGGGTTGCTTGTCCCTCTGCAATGTGAGGGGGAGATGCGGTTTCACTGTGTGTTACATGCATATCTCAGCATTTGCGCAGTTTACATGCAGACTGCATGTCAATGTACATTGTGACTGTGAGGAGATGCCTATTTGATGCGGGTCAATGGTCATTTGTTCTACGTCACGGATGTGGGGTTGTGCTCGTACATTGTCATCTCACCGTTTTTTTACTCTGCTTTTATTGTGCATTTTCCCGCATAACGCGTGGGAATTGCAGGCCTCTCGCTGGTTATCGCTGATTTTTGTATCGCGATTGGCCTCATTGCTACTATTTTCGCGTTCGTGTTTAGCGTTTTTTCTGCGTCGCGTTAGTTTTAACACGTTAATTTGACGCGTTATCATTGTACTATCGCATGGGGCCGCCGCGTTGTGAATTCCACGTTAACACGGTGTTATTTTCCCGCGATAGGCTGCGATGTGAAGGGTTGCGTTAAGCAACTTTTGCGGTAGTTATCACACGTTCTTGAGAATATGCCCCTATGTGTTTTATTAATGGGGCGTATTTTGTATTTAGAGAAGGATAGAGGGCATTTAGAATTTTCTAAGAAGTGTTCCTTAACTTGCTATAATTGTGTCAATACTGTGGAAAATGGTGATTAGGCATGACTGTCTTCGCCTCTGTAGAGCAGACAATGGCAGGACTGCTCTACATTGTGTTATGGGCTGACAATGTAACTTTTTTTTGTGTAATAAAAGTAAATAGTGGCATATCCGAGCAATACAATGTTATTTGGCTGATTAACTGCATTTGCATACTATTGCCTTCTATAGCTTGAGAGGTTTATTATTATATACATGTTCAATTTCTCTTCAGCAGAATAACTACACATAGCAACTGTTTCCTGTCCGTCTTTCCAACTAAACTGCTCCATCTGGTTTTTAGGTCTATATGTGCACATTTGTATGGCATCTCACTCCATGCACACACAAAACGAAACAAACACTGCTTCTTGGGAGAACTTTCCAACTGCACCCTCTGATGGGCTACTTGCATATGCAGATTTCCGTAGTTACCTACCCATATTTTGTTTTTTATTTTAGGGTTTGAAAATGACCATCAACCATTTCGGAATACTAAATTAATAATGTGGTACAACAAAAATTACTTCCAAGATGGCTGTCTGTGTGTGCAGACACTTGAGCAGCCATCATCAAATGGTTTCTGTCAGACTATAAACAAAATCATTGGAAGGCGGCTACTGTTGCATGCCTCTAAGTTCTCAAACATGGCGGCCTTTTTGGTTGTATTTTTCATTATGCTTTCACAAAAAACCCTTCCAGTACGGCTGTATGTGATATCACGCAGTGGCTTCCATCTTAGAATGCTTACATTCATAGAGTACACCATAGCAACCAAGCCCTCTCTAACTTAATAGGTTTCTGCCTTCATATTAAAGACGCAACCTATTGGCTTTGCCAATGCTTGTTTTTAATTTTTTTTTTTAAACACATTTGTTATCTAGCTACTCAGATTTGTACTAGTCACAATAATGTAAACAATTTTCCCAATGCTTGACTTGGCTACTCCTGAAATAGTCCAAGTCCTGCATGATAGGTATCTCTCGTTGCTGGGAATCATGAAAATATGCAGACCCTTCCATGGCCGCTGGGCATTTTTTCGGTTTCTGAAACAAACTACTTATGGCAACCCTATATAGGGTAGAGGTGGGTGGAACTCTGGAATTTGATTTGGCGGAATCTCGCATAATTGCATAAGAATTCTGCGACAGGGCGGAGTGGGCGTTTGGCGCTATTTTCTTAGCGCAAAATGCATCCTTGAGTCCAAAAATGGATGCGAAAATGCATTTTGTGCTAAGAAAAAGGTCTGCCAAATATACCAAATGCGCTGCATTGCATACCCCTCGGCGCCCTCGCATACTCTGCAGTAATCACTGCAGAGTATGTAAGGGTACCAAAGAGTTTGCACTGCTGTGCATACCCCTCAGCGCCCTTACATACTCTGCAGTAATTACTGCAAAGTATGCACAGGCACCGAGGGGTATGCACTGTGTGTTTGGTATATGGCAATTATGTGCATACCCCTCAGCACCCTTACATACTCTGCAATAATCACTGCAGCGAATGTAAGGGTGCCAAGGGGTATGCACTGTAGTGCATATCCCTCAGCGCCTTTACATACTCTGCAGTGATTACTGCAGAGTATGTAAGGGAGCTGAGGGGTATGCACTGGATGTTTGTTTTGCATATCCCTCGGAGCCCTCACATACTCAGGGGCAGATTTACAATTAACTAACGCAGCACGGCGCAGCAAGTCATTTTGCTGCGCCTCGCTGCGTTAGTTTGGAAAGCACAGGGATGCGACATATTTACAAGAATATGTCGCATCCTTGTGCTTCCCCCTGCGCTGGCGCACAAACTGCAGCCATGCGCCGGCGCAGGCACCCTTGCACCATGGTGCAAGGATGCCTGCGTCGTGGGAGATTGTTTTTGTGCAGGAAGGGGCACCTTCCTGCACAAAAACAATCACTACAACCATTTTCCTCTTTCAATGCGTGCTGTAGAATGCAGCACGCATTGAAAGAGGAACAAACGAGGAGAAATGAAAACATTTCTCCTCGGTGCGTCTCGCTACGCCACCTCTAGGGTGGCGTAGCTTCAGACGCATCTCCAGAGTTACGATTTCTCGTAATTCTGGAGATGTGTCTTGTTCCATGGGTGTTGCGTGGGAACACCCACAGCAACACCCATGGAACGCCCCTTCACCGCAAAGTGCTGCGTGTGAATGGGCCGTATTTACAAGGAGAGGAAAAGTCACGCAGGGTGGCTTTTCCTCTCCTTGTAAATATGGAGCAGCCCCTGCGCCACCAGTACGTCACAAAAAGTGATGTACTGGTGGCGCAGGAGCTTGTAAATCTGCCCCTCAGAGTACATAACCCTTAGATATTCTTAGTCAGCGGTGTCACTAGGGTTGGTGTCACCCAGTGCGGACACCTTTCCCAAATGAGACTCATTTGGGAAAGGTGTCACCCCATGTGATGGTGTCACCCGGGACAATATCACATGGGGTGACACCTTTCCCAAATGAGACTATTTAGTAAATAGTCTCATTTGGGAAAGGTGTCACCCCATGTGATGGTGTCACCCGGTGCGGTCCGCACCCCCCGCACCCCCCTAGTGACGCCACTGTTCTTAGTAATTAAGGGTGCCTGAGAGGTATGCACATCCATGCAGTCAGTGGCTTTTAAACAGGTCCAGAAGAGGGAACTGTCTCTCTATGTTTAAAAATCACTGTAGATTAAAGTTTAATCTGCAGTTGTTTTTAAACATAGAGGAACAGCTCTCTCTTCCAGCCCTGTTTAAAAACCAAACACTGCAGATTAATTCTGCCAGTGGAACGGCAGAATTTATTAGTAGTTCTGTGTTACAAGAGTATCGTGGAATTACCATATTCCTCCAATGTTGCCAGTGGAATAAAAAAATTCCGCCCACCCCTAACATAGGGTAGAACTTCGGCTGTATATAGGCAGCAGCCATGTTGCGGACATGCTACTGCCAGTGTTTGTGCACCGGCTCCACCCAGACAGAGGCTTCACCAGAGCACAATCAGCAGATTCCCCTCTTCTGAAAGGGGCAGAAAATTACACGTTTGGTGAGGTGGCATTGTCACCAATTTACAGTGGGGCTCGCACTGTGCCAAACTCTAAATGAGCCCCTATGTTCTCGTCCTAAATTGCAATTGCTGTTCATAATTTCTGTACCCCTTCACTCTACACCAGTATATTTGGCAGAAAAAGTGCCTCTTTTCCTTCAGAAATGTGTCCGAGAACAAAAAGGAGGAGCAAGATGGTGGCTCACAAGTCTTTTTTCAGCTGCTAAAGTTGGAAAAAAATGACAGAGGTTACTTTGAAAAAATAAAAATCGGATGATTGTGGAATTTTGTATTGCAGGCACTTCGATGTCGAATAATGTATTGGGTGGAACATCGTTTTTACTAGATTACCTTGCTCATGGAACCATCTGAAAATATCCGTGACCCTGACATATGATTTTGACACCTGTCATATCTTAATGATACCTGGCAAATGATAGTGATGCCTCACATATGGCGGTGACACCTGGCATATCATGGTGAAACACCATATCATGGTGATCCCTGGCATATCATGGTGAAACACCATATCATGGTGATCCCTGGTATACCATGGTGAAACACCATATCATGGTGATCCCTGGCATATCATGGTGAAACACCATATCATGGTGATCCCTGGTATACCATGGTGAAACACCATATCATGGTGATCCCTGGCATATCATGGTGAAACACCATATCATGGTGATCCCTGGTATACCATGGTGAAACACCATATCATGGTGATCCCTGGCATACCATGGTGAAACACCATATCATGGTGATCCCTGGCATACCATGGTGGTCTCTGGTGTATGATGGCGAATCCTAGTACATTTTGCTGGCACATAGTACATTATAACAGTGCATGGGCATATGATTATGTATCTGATTGTTATATCTGAACCTATGAGGCTGTACCTACCTCAGGTGGGAGATGCATGACCTTCCTAGACTGCATATAGAAATATAATGCTTACCTCTCTATGTGGCGCAGAAAAAATGAGAATAACTAATTAAAGCGAAAAGTTGATTTTCGGGTAGAAAAACATTGAAAATTTGAAAAACAGCAGGGATCTGGAGACAAAAGAAGTGTACATTCAGAAACTAATGTGCTGATCTTTGGGAATGACATTAGTGTATTGTCAAAAAATGACAAGTTGATGTTTCCATACAAGTTAAACAAGTGTTTAATAAAAAGTAAAAAATAGCGCTGAAGGTAACTGTGTTAAGTTCATCGAAAAATGGTACAATGATTTTTGGACCTGACATCTTTGGCATGGTTTTGCCTCCAACTTGCTGCCTTAAGCCTCCTGGTTTTACTAACTTAGTTTTTGCTGGCTTTAGGATTCAGCATGCTTTACCACTGCTAACCAGTGCTTAAGTGCTTATGCTTTCTCTTTTAAACATGGTAACATTGCCTTATATCCAAATGGCATATTTCACCTATTTGTAAGTCCCTAGTAAAGTGGTACTACATGTAACCAGGTACTACATGGACAGTTTTAAACTGCCATTTCAACCTGGCAAAATAAACTTTTTACCAGGCCTCAACCTTCCTTTTTAATACATATGTCACCCCTAGAGTAGACACTAAGGGGCCGATTCCGATTCGGGCCGGAAATCACTCCGACCGAGCCGGACCCGGAGAGATTTCTGACCGAATCGGACCCTAGCAGTCCGACCGAACGAGTACGATGCGTTTGCATGCTATCGGACTCGAGTCGGTCGGACTCCCATTGAAGTCAATGGGAGCCGGACGTACAACGCGTACGCGGGCTCCCATTGACTCAATGGGTGCGAGGCGAACAAGGGCGCCCCTTACAGCGGGTTCGCATTGAAGAGGGTCGCGCCGTACATGCACAGGTAGGGGGGACCCATGGGTCCCCCCCTGTGTGCGACTCACGTGGCTAGGCGTACAGGGGGGTCTGACACGGACCCCCAAAGTACGGCTCCGACTTCTCGTTCGAGCCAGACGGTGCGAGTCGGTCGGACTGCTCGAGGCGCGCATCGTACTTACCCGGCCGGGGAACGTCTCCATTGCGCGGTGCGAGTCGAGTCCGTCCGTGCGAGTCGGTCGGAGCGGTTGGGTCCCGCGAACGAGTCGGTCGGCGATTTCGCGTCCGCTCGCATCGTACTCGGTAATGCCGGATCCGATTCGGAGCCCTACCGGCCGAGATCGGAATCGGCCCCATAATATCCATAGGGCAGGGTGCAGTGTATTTAAAAAGTTGGACATGCACTTTTAAGTTTTACATTTCCTTGTAGTGAAAAACTCTTAAATTCGTGTTTCACTACTGCAAGCCCCGCCTCTCCCATAGGATAACATTGGGTTAATTTAGCACATTTAATAAGTGATAAGTTTTAATTGGGAGCAGGTAGGAAGGTCGAGTTTGGTGTCTAAAGAATTGTAATATAAAGCCCTCTTCCATGGTAAAGTCACAATTCTGAAAATGCCACTCTTAGAAATTTGTATATACTCAGCAGTAATGCACTCAATATTTTCACTATTAATCCATTAATACAAGGATCATGTTTAAACAAAAATTGGTGTGCGTTTTCTGAGGTGGTTCCACCCTGCCACCTATGCTGAAAGCGAAAATAGACTAGGACGTAAGTCTTAGACAGATCACGCACTACCTGAGAACCCGAGCGCGGGTGTATTGATTCAATAAATTACAACTTGTGAACATCATATGCAATTATGAACAAGATTAATCTGATCCGCAACAAACATATATACAAATTAATCAAATGAAAATGAAAAAATGATGATGAGAGAATCCAACGTGATATCTTCAATCCAATTTAATGAAGAAATACTGTCTTCATCGGTAACATAAATACATGAATTTAATGTTGCGTCTGAACATGGATATTCAATCCCAATGCATTTCGGGTGTGCATACACCCTTCGTCAGGGGAAATCTACAAAAATTAATGAATCTGATTACTTATAAACAATGAATATCGATTGACAATATGTCTTGCAAGACATCCGGGAAGGTTACAATATGTCAAAGAATAATAGATAAATACACTAAAGCATCAACTATAATGGCAAGAAAACAACAGCTTAAGCCTGAATCAAAATCACACGTGTCAATTATGCTAAAAGATCGAAATTCAAGCGGGGTGTGTACATGGGACAGATTCACCATAGTTCCACAACCAACATAACTGTGTGTGATGAACTCAGAAATCCAAAGAACGTGTAACACCCGTGAACCATACAAACAGAAAAACATTAAGAGTGAAGCTTAAATATAGTGAAGCTTAAATCTAGCGAGTACAGAGTGATACTGATCTAGCCTATAATTAGTGACTAAAACCTTATGAAATGCGGGCTTACACACACGACTTTTATAAATTCGATTTTGTATCGAAGTCGGAAAGAAAACTGCGAAATTAAAGACAAGTATGATTACATAAACCGCTTTACCGCGGTTACATGAATGTTAAAACGGGACGAGAAAAAAAGAAAAGAAACCAGCTTACCAAATGCCCAATCGTAAACTTATGAGCTATCCCGAGGGAATAGTGGCGGCGATCGTACTTATGATCAGAGCATATCAATTCCTGTAAAGAATATGTATATGTAATATGATGTAACCGAGCCTTAAATCAATAGTCTACCCAAGACCCCAAACGATGTGAAACTCACCGAAAAACGTGACCACAGTGCGCGGAAGCTTAGAACGTCCAAATGCTGAAGTAACGGAGCGTGCCTCGCTCAGTGTGAGTGAACTTAACTAATTGCGCGAAATACCGACTTAACGTGCGGTCGTGAACACAAACATAGGACTAGTGCCAAGAAACAGTGAATGTGAGAAACCCGAAGATGGCAGACATCTTAACATGGTAATACATAAACAAACCCGAGTATAAACATGTTAATCATTAGTTGTCAATAACAATTATATAAAACAAGATAAAGGTAAATGGCTACGAGCACAATGTATGATCTGAATTCAACGTGAACAATATACATGCATCCGAAACAATCAATTGAATGCAACAGTATTAAATGCGACAATATTATGGTCACGCCAAGGGATATATATTGTGCAATTGAGTGTGTACAAAACCATACATATATCTGTTAAACTTATAAAACAATACTGAATGCATACACATGACTAAGGTTGTATGTAGAATCAAAAACATAAGACGCAATGAATTATGCGTGAAAGCCTGCCTGTCACGTAGTTCTAACATAGTGCCAGTGATACAATACCAGACCACAAACAAGAAAAGTTGTGCTAAAAACATGCTAAAAAACTTCATGAGAAATACAGAAAATTCAATAGTGAACATAAAGAGAAATATATAACATGGAAAGGCAAAGAAAAAACATGAATAGAAATATATAACATAAGAAACAAAGAAAAAGCGGTTTATGTAATCATACTTGTCTTTAATTTCGCAGTTTTCTTTCCGACTTCGATACAAAATCGAATTTATAAAAGTCGTGTGGGTAAGCCCGCATTTCATAAGGTTTTAGTCACTAATTATAGGCTAGATCAGTATCACTCTGTACTCGCTAGATTTAAGCTTCACTATATTTAAGCTTCACTCTTAATGTTTTTCTGTTTGTATGGTTCACGGGTGTTACACGTTCTTTGGATTTCTGAGTTCATCACACACAGTTATGTTGGTTGTGGAACTATGGTGAATCTGTCGCATGTACACACCCCGCTTGAATTTCGATCTTTTAGCGTAATTGACACGTGTGATTTTGATTCAGGCTTAAGCTGTTGTTTTCTTGCCATTATAGTTGATGCTTTAGTGTATTTATCTATTATTCTTTGACATATTGTAACCTTCCCGGATGTCTTGCAAGACATATTGTCAATCGATATTCATTGTTTATAAGTAATCAGATTCATTAATTTTTTGTAGATTTCCCCTGACGAAGGGTGTATGCACACCCGAAATGCATTGGGATTGAATATCCATGTTCAGACGCAACATTAAATTCATGTATTTATGTTACCGATGAAGACAGTATTTCTTCAATCAATCAATCAATCACGGCATTTATAGAGCGCGCTACTCACCCGGGAGGGTCTCAAGGCGCTGGGGGAGGGGGTAAGTTACTGCTCGAACAGCCAGGTCTTGAGCTGCTTCCTGAAGGCGAGATGGTCCTGGGTTCGCCGAAGGTGAGTGGGGAGGGAGTTCCAGGTCTTGGCCGCCAGGTAGGAGAAGGATCTTCCTCCGGCGGTGGTTCTGCGGATGCGTGGTACGGTGGCGAGGCGTGGCTGGTTGATCGTAGCTGGCGTGTGGGCGTGTAGAAGGACATGCGGTCGTTGAGGTACTTTGGGCCCAGGTCGTGGAGGGCCTTGTGTGCGTGGGTGAGGAGTCTGAACGTGATTCTCTTGCTGACGGGGAGCCAGTGCAGGTCTTTCAGGTGTACGGTGATGTGGCTGTGTCGGGGGATGTCCAGGATGAGTCGTGCGGAGGCGTTCTGGATGCGCTGGAGTCTCTTTTGAAGTTTGGCTGTGGTTCCGGCGTAGAGGGTGTTCCCATAGTCCAGTCGGCTGGTGACGAGTGCCTGGGTGACGGTCTTCCTGGTTTCAGTGGGGATCCATCTGAAGATCTTGCGGAGCATGCGCAGGGTGTTGAAGCATGAAGATGAGACGGCGTTGACTTGTCTGGTCATCGATAGGGAGGAGTCCAGGATAAAGCCCAGGTTGCGTGCGTGGTCCGTTGGCTTGGGTGCGGTGCCCAGGGCCGGGGGCCACCAGGAGTCGTCCCAGGCGGAGGGTGATGAGCCCAGGATGAGGACTTCCGTCTTGTCTGAGTTCAGTTTAAGGCGGCTGTTCCTCATCCAGTCGGCGACGTCTCTCATCCCGTCGTGCAGGTTGGCTCTGGCGGTGGTGGGGTCGTTGGTGAGGGAGAGGATCAGCTGGGTGTCGTCGGCGTAGGAGATGATGTTGAGGTTGTGTCGGCGTGCGATGGCTGCGAGGGGGCTCATGTAGACGTTGAAGAGGGTCGGGCTGAGTGAGGATCCTTGTGGAACGCCGCAGATGACTTCGGTGGCTTCGGATCTGAACGGGGAGAGGCGGACTCTCTGGGTTCTTCCGGCGAGGAACGAGATGATCCATTCCAGTGCTTTCTCTCGGATTCCGATGTTGCTGAGGCGCTTCACTAGGGTGCGGTGGCAGACGGTGTCGAACGCCGCGGAGAGGTCCAGGAGGATGAGGGCAGCTGTTTCCCCGTTGTCGGTTAGGGTTCTGATGTCGTCGGTGGCTGCGATAAGGGCGGTCTCGGTGCTGTGGTTGGCCCGAAACCCGGACTGCGAGGGGTCGAGGGATCCATTCGTCTCGAGGAAGGCGGCAAGCTGTCTGTTGACGGTCTTCTCGATGACTTTGGCCGGAAACGGAAGGAGCGAGATGGGGCGGTAGTTCTTGAGGTCGGTGGGGTCCGCCGTTGGTTTCTTCAGGAGGGCGGTAAGCTCGGCGTGCTTCCAGCTCTCCGGGAAGGTGGCGGTGTGGAAGGAGGAGTTGATGATGTCCCGGAGATGGGGTGCGATGGTGGCGTCGGCTTTGTTGAAGACGTGGTGTGGGCAGGGGTCGGTTGGTGATCCGGAGTGGATGGAGTTCATCGTGCGGGTGGTGTCTTCGGTGTTGATCGGGGTCCAGTTGCAGAGGGTGGTGGTGGCGGGCATTGGTTCGGCGGTAGGGTGCGTTGTTTGTGCGTCGAAGCTGTTGTGTATGTCGGTGATCTTGCGGTGGAAGAACGCGGAGAGTGAGTTGCAGAGGTCTTGCGAGGGGTGATGTCGTTGTTTCCGGCGCTGGGGTTGGAGAACTCTTTGACGATGCTGAAAAGTTCCTTGCTGTCATGGGCGTTGTTGTCCAGTCGTTCTTTGAGTGCCGACTTCTTGGTGGCACGGATCAGCTGGTGGTGTTTGCGGGTGGCGTGCTTGAGGGCGGTCCTGTTGTCTGTGGTCTGGACGAGTCGCCAGGTTTTCTCGAGAGTGCGGCAGTTCTTCTTGGATTCCTTGAGTTCGTTGGTGAACCAAGGGGTTTTCTTGCTTCCGGGTCTGCTGGGAGGGTTTTTAGTGGTGCGAGGTCGTCGGCGCAGGCGGTCAGCCACTTGGCGAGGTTGCTGGCTGCTTCGTTTGGGTCCGTTGTGTCGGTGGGTGTGTTCTGGCTGAGGGAGGCGGTGAGCTGCTCGGCGGTGATCTTGCTCCAGCTCCGGCGGGGAGCCTGTTGCGGGTGGTGGTGGGTCGCAGTCTTTCTGAAGCTGAAGTGGACGCAGCTGTGGTCGGTCCAGTGGAGTCCGGTGGCGTGGCTGAAGGAGATGTGCTTGCTGGACGAGAAGACGGGGTCAAGCGTGTGGCCGGCGTAGTGGGTGGGCGTGTTCACCAGTTGCTTGAGTCCGAGGTTGGCGAGGTTGTCCAGCAGGGCGGTGGTGTTTCTGTCGTTGTTGTTCTCCAGGTGGAAGTTGAGGTCCCCTAGGAGGATGTAGTCGGCGGAGGGCATGGCGTGCGGGCTGATGAAGTCTGCGATGTCTTCGCTGAATAGTGTGCGTGGTCCCGGGGTCTGTAGATGAGGGTGCCTCGGAGGGTGGTCTTGGGGTCCGTGTGTATCTGGAAGTGTAGGTGTTCGGCGGCGGTGAAGGTCTCGTCGGAGTTAGTCGAGATGCGGATGGTGTTCTTGTGTACGATGGCGATGCCTCCTCCCGTCTGGTTGACGCGGTCCCTCCGGGTGATCTTGTATCCATCCGGGATGGCTATGGCGATGTCAGGCGCTGAGGAGGCGTTCATCCAGGTTTCGGTGAGGAAGGCGATGTCCGGTGCTGTTGCGTCGAGCAGGTCCCAGAGTTCCACGGCGTGCCTGTGGACGGAGCGGGTGTTCAGCAGGATGCATTTCAGGTGGTTGCTGCTGTTGCTCGACTTGGCGGAGGTGGTGCACGTCAGGGGGCAGGTGAATCGGCAGGTTTGGCAGGTGAAGGGTCCGTGGGTGCGTCTCGGTGAGGCTCGGTAGCAGGCAGGGTTCCGGCCGGCATTGAGTGCGGTGAGTGTGGCGGCGTCGTAGGTCCGTCGAGTGGTGTTGCATCGGTGGGATCCAGGGGTTCTGGCGCTGGGCGCGGTCCAGTCGCGGACGGGCGCAGACGGGCTTGCCTTAGGCGCGCCTTCGGCGCGCCAGCGGCGCGCCCGCTGCGCACGTCCGCTGCGCGGCCGTGCAGCGGCCGCCATTTATGGGGAGGTGGGAGGGAGGAGCAGCTGGGAGGCGGGAGGCAGGGGCAGCGAATGGGCAGTCAGGGGGCGGGGCCGCAGGGACGCAGCGGCGGGAATGGCGATAGGCAGCGAGGGGCACAGAAGGAAAAACGGGGGAGAGCAGGCAAATCACGGGCACAACAACAGTGGGGCAGCGAGGGGCACAGAAAGGAAAAAACGGGGGAGAGCAGGCAAATCACGGGCACAACAACAGTGGGGCAGCGAGGGGCACAGAAGGAAAAACGGGGGAGAGCAGGCAAATCACGGGCACAACAACAGTGGGGCAGCGAGGGGCACAGAAAGGAAAAAACGGGGGAGAGCAGGCAAATCACGGGCACAACAACAGTGGGGCAGCGAGGGGCACAGAAAGGAAAAAACGGGGGAGAGCAGGCAAATCACGGGTAAACAGCAGTGGGGCAGCGAGGGGCACAGAAGGAAAAACGGGGGAGAGCAGGCAAATCACGGGTAAACAACAGTGGGGCAGCGAGGGGCACAGAAGGAAAACGGGGGAGAGCAGGCAAATCACGGGCACAACAACAGTGGGGCAGCGAGGGGCACAGAAAGGAAAAAACGGGGGAGAGCAGGCAAATCACGGGCACAACAACAGTGGGGCAGCGAGGGGCACAGAAAGGAAAAAACGGGGGAGAGCAGGCAAATCACGGGCACAACAACAGTGGGGCAGCGAGGGGCACAGAAGGAAAAACGGGGGAGAGCAGGCAAATCACGGGTAAACAACAGTGGGGCAGCGAGGGGCACAGAAGGAAAAACGGGGGAGAGCAGGCAAATCACGGGCACAACAACAGTGGGGCAGCGAGGGGCACAGAAAGGAAAAGGGGAGACAAGCAGACAAAACTGGCACCGGGGCCACAAGCGGAGGGCGATCTTACCTACAGTAGCAGCGGGCAGACAGCACAGGCGGAGCTGTGTGGTGGGGGAGCGACCTACCTGGCAAGGTCAAGGGTCGCTCTCCTCACCGTGCAGTGGCCGCCATTTATGGGGAGGTGGGAGGGAGGAGCAGCTGGGAGGCGGGAGGCAGGGGCAGCGAATGGGCAGTCAGGGGGCGGGGCCGCAGGGACGCAGCGGCGGGAATGGCGATAGGCAGCGAGGGGCACAGAAGGAAAAACGGGGGAGAGCAGGCAAATCACGGGCACAACAACAGTGGGGCAGCGAGGGGCACAGAAAGGAAAAAACGGGGGGAGAGCAGGCAAATCACGGGCACAACAACAGTGGGGCAGCGAGGGGCACAGAAGGAAAAACGGGGGAGAGCAGGCAAATCACGGGCACAACAACAGTGGGGCAGCGAGGGGCACAGAAAGGAAAAAACGGGGGGAGAGCAGGCAGATCACGGGCACAACAACAGTGGGGCAGCGAGGGGCACAGAAAGGAAAAAAACGGGGGGAGAGCAGGCAAATCACGGGTAAACAACAGTGGGGCAGCGAGGGGCACAGAAGGAAAAACGGGGGAGAGCAGGCAAATCACGGGTAAACAACAGTGGGGCAGCGAGGGGCACAGAAGGAAAAACGGGGGAGAGCAGGCAAATCACGGGCACAACAACAGTGGGGCAGCGAGGGGCACAGAAAGGAAAAAACGGGGGGAGAGCAGGCAAATCACGGGCACAACAACAGTGGGGCAGCGAGGGGCACAGAAGGAAAAACGGGGAGAGCAGGCAAATCACGGGCACAACAACAGTGGGGCAGCGAGGGGCACAGAAAGGAAAAACGGGGGGAGAGCAGGCAAATCACGGGCACAACAACAGTGGGGCAGCGAGGGGCACAGAAGGAAAAACGGGGGAGAGCAGGCAAATCACGGGCACAACAACAGTGGGGCAGCGAGGGGCACAGAAAGGAAAAAACGGGGGAGAGCAGGCAAATCACGGGCACAACAACAGTGGGGCAGCGAGGGGCACAGAAAGGAAAAAACGGGGGAGAGCAGGCAAATCACGGGTAAACAACAGTGGGGCAGCGAGGGGCACAGAAGGAAAAACGGGGGAGAGCAGGCAAATCACGGGTAAACAACAGTGGGGCAGCGAGGGGCACAGAAGGAAAAACGGGGGAGAGCAGGCAAATCACGGGCACAACAACAGTGGGGCAGCGAGGGGCACAGAAAGGAAAAAACGGGGGAGAGCAGGCAAATCACGGGCACAACAACAGTGGGGCAGCGAGGGGCACAGAAGGAAAAACGGGGAGAGCAGGCAAATCACGGGCACAACAACAGTGGGGCAGCGAGGGGCACAGAAAGGAAAAACGGGGGGAGAGCAGGCAAATCACGGGCACAACAACAGTGGGGCAGCGAGGGGCACAGAAAGGAAAAAAACGGGGGGAGAGCAGGCAAATCACGGGTAAACAACAGTGGGGCAGCGAGGGGCACAGAAGGAAAAACGGGGGAGAGCAGGCAAATCACGGGTAAACAACAGTGGGGCAGCGAGGGGCACAGAAGGAAAAACGGGGGAGAGCAGGCAAATCACGGGCACAACAACAGTGGGGCAGCGAGGGGCACAGAAAGGAAAAACGGGGGAGAGCAGGCAAATCACGGGCACAACAACAGTGGGGCAGCGAGGGGCACAGAAAGGAAAAAACGGGGGGAGAGCAGGCAAATCACGGGCACAACAACAGTGGGGCAGCGAGGGGCACAGAAGGAAAAACGGGGGGAGAGCAGGCAAATCACGGGCACAACAACAGTGGGGCAGCGAGGGGCACAGAAAGGAAAAAACGGGGGAGAGCAGGCAAATCACGGGCACAACAACAGTGGGGCAGCGAGGGGCACAGAAAGGAAAAAAACGGGGGAGAGCAGGCAAATCACGGGTAAACAACAGTGGGGCAGCGAGGGGCACAGAAGGAAAACGGGGGAGAGCAGGCAAATCACGGGTAAACAACAGTGGGGCAGCGAGGGGCACAGAAGGAAAAACGGGGGAGAGCAGGCAAATCACGGGCACAACAACAGTGGGGCAGCGAGGGGCACAGAAAGGAAAAACGGGGGGAGAGCAGGCAAATCACGGGCACAACAACAGTGGGGCAGCGAGGGGCACAGAAGGAAAAACGGGGGAGAGCAGGCAAATCACGGGCACAACAACAGTGGGGCAGCGAGGGGCACAGAAAGGAAAAAACGGGGGAGAGCAGGCAAATCACGGGCACAACAACAGTGGGGCAGCGAGGGGCACAGAAAGGAAAAAAACGGGGGAGAGCAGGCAAATCACGGGTAAACAACAGTGGGGCAGCGAGGGGCACAGAAAGGAAAAAAACGGGGGAGAGCAGGCAAATCACGGGTAAACAACAGTGGGGCAGCGAGGGGCACAGAAGGAAAAACGGGGGAGAGCAGGCAAATCACGGGCACAACAACAGTGGGGCAGCGAGGGGCACAGAAAGGAAAAGGGGAGACAAGCAGACAAAACTGGCACCGGGGCCACAAGCGGAGGGCGATCTTACCTACAGGAGCAGCGGGCAGACAGCACAGGCGGAGCTGTGTGGTGGGGGAGCGACCTACCTGGCATTAAATTGGATTGAAGATATCACGTTGGATTCTCTCATCATCATTTTTTCATTTTCATTTGATTAATTTGTATATATGTTTGTTGCGGATCAGATTAATCTTGTTCATAATTGCATATGATGTTCACAAGTTGTAATTTATTGAATTAATACACCCGCGCTCGGGTTCTCAGGTAGTGCGTGATCTGTCTAAGACTTACGTCCTAGTCTATTTTCGCTTTCAGCATAGGTGGCAGGGTGGAACCACCTCAGAAAACGCACACCAATTTTTGTTTAAACATGATTCTTGTATTAATGGATTAATAGTGAAAATATTGAGTGCATTACTGCTGAGTATATACAATTTATCTCTTTTATTTCACCCGAATCAGCAATCTTTTTGCACCATTGAACATGTCTTTTGAGGACATTTTACATCTCACTGACAATAAAGCGGAAACCAAAGTGTATAGTGATAATGAAGCACAAGACATTTATGGCCTCATCCGGGAGGTTAGGTCATTTGATATGACCCAAGGTCCAGTTACACATCAATTACGGCAATTGGAATATCTCATGCGGCGAGAAATTAATCAAAGATTGCATGCTACAACATTAATTCAATATCATAAGGCCAGCAGGATACCGAGAGGTCTAAGATCACCACTAAAACCTATGATGTTTAAAGCCAATAAAAAATTTATGGATAAATGGTATGCCATCTTGAATAAGTGTTCCCTTGATCTCATACTCTTTATTGTAGAGGAATTGTCTGCGGTTCTCATAGGTTTAGAGCAGGAAATTAAAGAGTTACAGGACATTATTAAACAAAGAATGGAAGCTGATAATTGGACGTTAACGTTAGTTGACATCAACGGCAAACTTGACACTTACGCAAAAGAAATACATGAGCGCAAAGTTCGCAAATTCCGGCGCGACACTATTGATTATAAGTTAGATGAGGTGTACTCATGGGCGGAAGTATATGCAATGAGGCGTACATTCCAGAAGAGTGGAACAAATTCCTCAGATGAGAGTATAGCATCAACAAGCGATACACGTATGACAAGAGCACCGGTACCTTCTACTAATGAATTAGGTGATGGGGCAGCATCAACCTCATCAGTTACAAAGGTTGCTTTTTAGGTGTCAGTCCAGCAGCCAACAACCCTCCTATAGATCAGACACCAGTTCAAATAGAGCAACAAAAACACGTAGAGGCCGCGGAGGCAGGAAAAGCAGCGACTTCAGGTCGCAGAACGAAGAAACATTAGTGGTTAACATTTCATCAGTCCAGTTATCCAAAGCTCAATTAGACCTCCTTAACAAAGGAACTACTTTTGTACCTACTTTCCATACTAATTCGTTGAATATTGAGATTGACTTATACAAATTCATGAGAAAACTCAGGTTACGATATTTTTTTAGTAACAGAGAACCAACTCTTATTGATTCAGAAACACCAGAACTCAGGGAGTTTAAACCCAAAAGCACGTTTCTAGCTCCTATCACACATAAGGTTTTAGATACGTTTGAGACTCTTGTTCAAAAGATCTATCACGATTACAATCACCACCTAGGAAGAAACATAATTTGTCCCCTTCAGACAGGAAAGCACTCAGAGATTTACGTAACAATAGTTCTATTGTTTTCTCTCAAGCAGATAAAGGTGGAGCGCTAGTTGTCATGAATCGCGATTTCTATGAAGATAAGATTGACAGTATGCTTTCTGATGACACCACATATCTACCGTTGGATAAAGATCCAACTCTAGAGTTTCAGACAGTTCTTTCACGCATTTTAGCGCACGCCAAAGATATGGGATGGATATCTGACAAAACATCTGAATTTCTTTATGTTAGGTTCCCACGTAGACCTGAGATCTACATGTTACCGAAAATACATAAGAATCTCAAAGATCCTCCTTTTCGCCCCATAGTCTCCGGCTGTGGATCGATTCATGAGCCTCTTGGACAATACTTAGACACTTTTCTCCAGACAATTGTACAAACCGGGAGTACTTACATACAAGATACCACTCACTTTCTGACACTGTTGGGCGATCTAGTATTGCCTACGGGAGAAGAAATATGGTTATGCACTGTAGACGTGGTAGCCTTGTACACGTCTATACCTCATGGAGCGGGTATTGAGGCAGTTGAGTGGGCACTACTTCAAAGAGATGATTTACAAGCTGAGAAAGTTTTTCTTTTGGAGATCTTACATTTTTGCCTATTTCACAGTTACTTCAGATGGCAGGACAGGTATTTTTACAAACCACAGGAACATCCATGGGTTTTTCCGGGGCACCTAGTTATGCTAACATCTTTATGATGATGTTTGAGCATGAGCATATACTGAATGACCTAGGATGGACATCACATTTGTTACTTTATCGTCGATTTATTGATGATATATTTCTTGTTTGGCAGGGCACACAGGTTGAATTATCTAGTAAGCTTAGTCAGCTCAATGATAAGAATTCGAGAATACAGTTCACACACATCATGGACCAACGATCCATTTCTTATTTGGATGTGCATATTGAATTGAATCAATCACTGATTAGTACTAAGGTTTTTACTAAACCAACCGATCGTAATAACACTCTATTGTACACCAGCTTCCACCCTGAGTCGCTTAAGAAACATCTTCCACTTTCACAATTCTTACGTATTAAGCGCATATCTTCAGATCATTCACAATACCAAAACAGTTTGCAAACTTTTCAGAAAGGCTTTTAGAGAGAGGTTACCCCCATGAAGTTGTCGATTCAGCAGCTCGGAAAGCAGCTACCATCCCTCGCAAGGATTTACTCACAAAGAAAAAAGACATTAAAAGTAGACGTGATGTGTTTGTATCCACTTTTTCATCACAAGCCTCAGCCATCAAGAAAGTTATTCTCCTACGTTGGGAGTTATTACAATCAGAACCGGATTTTGGCAATTTGTTTCAAGATCCTCCAATTTTTGCGTACAAACGCTCCCATAACATCAGAGAGATATTGAAAAAGAAACAAGTTAAACAAGTGAATGAGTTAAGAGGGATGCAAAAGTGTTACAATTGCTCGCACTGCAATAATGTTTTACAAGGCAAATCTATAGCACATCCTTG
This sequence comes from Calotriton arnoldi, assembly GCA_963921515.1. Lineage (NCBI taxonomy): Eukaryota > Metazoa > Chordata > Amphibia > Caudata > Salamandridae > Calotriton > Calotriton arnoldi. The sequence goes on along the minus strand of CAWUFW010016776.1, from coordinate 125,657 downwards.
GTCAGGAAAATCAATCAAATTTTTATTCACAGCTAACTGTAATTCACATCATGTAATCTATGCCATACGTTGTCCGTGTGGTTTACTCTATGTGGGTAAAACGGAGAGGTCACTACGCACACGCATCACTGAACACAAAAGTAGAATCAGAACCAATGTGATTTCTTCTCCTTTGGCTAGACATTGGAGTGAATCACGCCACACGATTGCCCAACTTAAATTCACAGTTCTGGAGACTGTGCAAAATTATTGTGACAGAGACATGTCTAAATACATTACTCAACGTGAAACTTTTTGGATTAGATATTTGAACACCATGTGTCCAAAAGGTCTCAATGATAGATTGGAACTCTCGTGTTTCCTGTAATTCATTCACACTATCATGATATTGATATTTTTCACTACAGCGACAGGGGTTAGTTGTCGACTTATCAACTTAGTTTTTCTTTTTCTTTGTTTCTTATGTTATATATTTCTATTCATGTTTTTTCTTTGCCTTTCCATGTTATATATTTCTCTTTATGTTCACTATTGAATTTTCTGTATTTCTCATGAAGTTTTTTTAGCATGTTTTTTAGCACAACTTTTCTTGTTTGTGGTCTGGTATTGTATCACTGGCACTATGTTAGAACTACGTGACAGGCAGGCTTTCACGCATAATTCATTGCGTCTTATGTTTTTGATTCTACATACAACCTTAGTCATGTGTATGCATTCAGTATTGTTTTATACGTTTAACAGATATATGTATGGTTTTGTACACACTCAATTGCACAATATATATCCCTTGGCGTGACCATAATATTGTCGCATTTAATACTGTTGCATTCAATTGATTGTTTCGGATGCATGTATATTGTTCACGTTGAATTCAGATCATACATTGTGCTCGTAGCCATTTACCTTTATCTTGTTTTATATAATTGTTATTGACAACTAATGATTAACATGTTTATACTCGGGTTTGTTTATGTATTACCATGTTAAGATGTCTGCCATCTTCGGGTTTCTCACATTCACTGTTTCTTGGCACTAGTCCTATGTTTGTGTTCACGACCGCACGTTAAGTCGGTATTTCGCGCAATTAGTTAAGTTCACTCACACTGAGCGAGGCACGCTCCGTTACTTCAGCATTTGGACGTTCTAAGCTTCCGCGCACTGTGGTCACGTTTTTCGGTGAGTTTCACATCGTTTGGGGTCTTGGGGAGACTATTGATTTAAGGCTCGGTTACATCATATTACATATACATATTCTTTACAGGAATTGATATGCTCTGATCATAAGTACGATCGCCGCCACTATTCCCTCGGGATAGCTCATAAGTTTACGATTGGGCATTTGGTAAGCTGGTTTCTTTTTCTTTTTTTCTCGTCCCGTTTTTAACATTCATGTAACCGCGGTAAAGCGGTTTATGTAATCATACTTGTCTTTAATTTCGCAGTTTTCTTTCCGACTTCGATACAAAATCGAATTTATAAAAGTCGTGTGGGTAAGCCCGCATTTCATAAGGTTTTAGTCACTAATTATAGGCTAGATCAGTATCACTCTGTACTCGCTAGATTTAAGCTTCACTCTTAATGTTTTTCTGTTTGTATGGTTCACGGGTGTTACACGTTCTTTGGATTTCTGAGTTCATCACACACAGTTATGTTGGTTGTGGAACTATGGTGAATCTGTCGCATGTACACACCCCGCTTGAATTTCGATCTTTTAGCGTAATTGACACGTGTGATTTTGATTCAGGCTTAAGCTGTTGTTTTCTTGCCATTATAGTTGATGCTTTAGTGTATTTATCTATTATTCTTTGACATATTGTAACCTTCCCGGATGTCTTGCAAGACATATTGTCAATCGATATTCATTGTTTATAAGTAATCAGATTCATTAATTTTTTGTAGATTTCCCCTGACGAAGGGTGTATGCACACCCGAAATGCATTGGGATTGAACATCCATGTTCAGACGCAACATTAAATTCATGTATTTATGTTACCGATGAAGACAGTATTTCTTCATTAAATTGGATTGAAGATATCACGTTGGATTCTCTCATCATCATTTTTTCATTTTCATTTGATTAATTTGTATATATGTTTGTTGCGGATCAGATTAATCTTGTTCATAATTGCATATGATGTTCACAAGTTGTAATTTATTGAATTAATACACCCGCGCTCGGGTTCTCAGGTAGTGCGTGATCTGTCTAAGACTTACGTCCTAGTCTATTTTCACTCTTAGAAATTTGGCATTTTCTTGTCCAAACCATTTGGTGCCTGCAGCCTGTTTCCTGGGTCAGATGACTAAATGTATCTGGTAGTTCGTCTTGGTATATTGCTCCCAGACAGTGAGTCAAAGGAGCATACGTGTTGGCAGAGTGGTCCATCTCTGACTTGATGAGGGGGAGGAGCTGTCATCTACCACACATGCACATCACAATGGCTCTGGCTGAGCACACTCACAAAGGGTTTGACACTAGTCTATGGTGACCCCAGACAATCTGGAGCCAGGGAAGGGAGGCAGGAAATTCCAAGCACCTCTGGGGGTGGAAATCTCCAGAACCTTCTGCTACAGAGTAGGCACCAGGTATAAATATTGGACCTCAGACTCAATGCTTCCGTTCAACTCTGGACCTGTGGAAGACTCAGAAGGACCTCTGTGCTGCTCTGCAAGAAGGACTGCTACTCTGTTGCCCTGCTGCACTGCTGCCTGCTGCCTGAGTGAAGGACCGGACCTGCATCTGTAACCCAGGACCACCAGAGTGACCAGGAACTAGTTGACTGGCCTCCTGTCCAGATCCTCTGGGACCACAAAGGCTCCAACCACCTTGAACCCAACACCTGGACTCTGTCTGCTGTGAGTCCTCCACCCCAAATGGTGCCACCCAAGTCCTGAACCCTTGGAAGTGGGCCTGAAGGTGCTCTGTGTCAGCTGTGGGTGGAAACGACACAGCATGATGCATCTCTTTGTAGCCGCATTCGAATAGCTGCAATGCGATGCATCCCAGACGCTGAACTTCACATTGCAGCGCGCAGTCTCATGGAAAGTGCTGCTGCATGGCGCATCCCCAATGCAGGACTTCGCTACATCCTCGACAATGACGCAGGACTCCGCATCACTGCTTCTTTGGAACCATTGGTGCACAACGCATCTTCGACGCAGGACTTTGCATCACAAACCACTCATCAATGGCATCCTCGACTATGATGCAGGACTCGACGCTGCACGACGCAACCTGGACGTGGGATCTCGAAACACTCCGCAAACCAGGATTTAAGGTACTTTGTACAGCTGTCCTAACTTGGTCCCTGTAGCCGGCCCATGCTCCATGGTGGTCGGTCTGAACTTGTGACTTTGTCCTGGTCTGGCGCAACCAAATAACCACAGTTGGCACTCTGTGCTTTTAGGCACTATTTTTCCTTTGAAATTGCATATTCCTGGTTCTACTGATTGGATTTCTGTCATTTTGGTTTCAAATGATTTATTAAATTTTGCTCTATTTTTCTAATTTGTAGTGGGACTTTTCTTATGTTTTGTTTTCATTTTATTACTGTTTGAACTGCTGCATAAATACTTTACAAGTTCCCTTTAAGTTAAGCCTGACTGCTTGTACCCAGCTACCAGAGGGTTAAGCACAGGTTAATTTGGACAGAGATGTTGGTTGCTGCATGAGTAGGGTTTTCCCCCCTCCACCAGTGACACAATTTTTAAACAATGATGCTTTGGGACTGCGAGAATTGAGTTGTTGGTTGAGGGGGTTTTGAGCCCTTCTCAAGCAACAGTCACAATCCTTAACAGGGTGAACCAGAAAAAGTCACTACATTCACCTGTGCTTAATTCTCTGGTAGCTTGGCACAAAAGCAGTCAGGCTGAACTTAGAGGCAATATGGAAAGTATTTATGATGCACTTAAAGAGCAATAAAGTGAAAACACAACAGAAAAAAAACCCACACCAATTTAGAATACTAGAGAATAAAATATTAAACAAATTGATACGAAAATGACAAAAATCCAATCAGTACAACAGAAGTTATGCAATTGTAAAGTTTTTAGTAAAAATAGCAACAAGAAGCAGAAAGCACTAACTGTGGGTATCTGGTCGCGCTAGACCAGGACAAATTCATAAGTCATAAGACCAACCACGATGGAGTGCGGACCGGACACAGGGATGAGGTTGGTGCATAGGAAAAGTTAGCTTCTCAAAGTCCAGCACGCAGAGTTCAGAACTTCAGGATTTCACAGGAGGAGCTCAATTGATGCCAGCCAAGGATCCAGGACCTAGGGAGATACCTCTTGGGGATCAGGAACTCATTCCAGCAGAGGCCAGCAGATCTCAGACATGTCCAGTTACAGATCCAGGCAGGTCCAGTTGCAGGTCTGGGTGGGGCCAGTTGCAGCAGGTCAGCTGGGCAGTTGCAGGGAGGTCTCTAGAGCTTGTTGTGTCCCTTTAACTCAGACCAGGAGGTCAGCCAATTGACCTTTAGAGTCACTTTGTTAGTCCTAGGTTTAAGGAGATGGTCCTCTCTCCTTTACGCAGTAAGACATGCCTCAAGCAGCAGGGCAGTCCTCTGGAGAACAAGGCCGGTCTCAAGTAGCAGGGCAGTCCTCTAGAAGTAGCAAGTCAGTCCTCTGAGAAAAAAGGCAAGCCTCATGCAGTAGGGCAGTCCACTGGAGTACAAGACAGTCCTTCTGTAGTCTTCCACAGGTCCAATAGTGAATTGAAGAGTTGGTCTAAGGGTTCACTATTTATACTTGGTACCAGATTTGAATTGAAAGAAACGTCTGCTGTTTTCCCCCACAGATGGTTCTGGAATTTCCTTCCTCCCTGCTCAGGTCCCAAGATGTCTGGGATGACAAAAGCCTGGTGTCAAATTCTTTGTGACTGTAATGAGGCAGCTACTTTGAAATGTAAGAGGGAGATCAGAGAAGAGCTCCATCCCTCCAATTCTGGCACGATGGCCCTCTCCCTGTTACACCCAGGTCCAGTGTTCACTTTCAGGGCCCAATACACATTCCTGATGGGGGGCAATTAAAAGGCCCAGGCAGCTGGAAACTCCTAGAAGGCCTCAGAAAGTTTAGGGCAGGAAAATGCTAACTTTCTAAAAGTTGAGCAGGTAGTGGAAAGGGTTGTTTAGCAGTTTGAGCACAGGTGTGTGGTTTGTGGTTTATTGTTGAGGAAGGGGTAGGGAGAGAGGGTGTATCAGGGTGGAGGGAGTGGGTGATGTAATTACATTTGATATCGTAATTTTATATTGAACATCAAGTTGAGTTGTCCTTTAATGTATTGCAGTGACCCCTGACGAAGAGCCGTCTGGCTCGAAATGCATTGGGTAAAACGTAACGAGTCTACTCTGAAAAATGGTTGGCCCCACGTGTTGCTGTTGAAAGCTCGGATGAGCGGCAGCAGGCATTTGAAACTGGTGAATAAAATATTAAGGCACAACCATTCTGTCTCTGTGGTGATGAAATATGCAGGAAGATTGGAATAACTTTTCGAATAACTTTTGGTATACAGTGTTGAAAATTGATTACTTAAGAGAATGTGGGTTATTCGGAGGGAACACTCCCAAACAGCAGTGCGATAGCAGGGTGCGCGAGTGAAGTGCTCGTGTTGTGTAACTTTCTAAAAGTGGCATTTTCAAAATTGTAATCTAAAATCCAACTTTACCATTAAAGCGGATTTCAAATAAATTATAATTAATTTGAGTCCAAACAGGTTATTTCTACCTGCTCCCAATAAAAAGTTAGCACTTATTAAATGTAATAATTTAACCCAATGTTATCCTATGGGAGAGGTAGGCCTTGTAGTAGAGAAAAACACATTTAAGAGTTTTCCACTACAAGGACATGTTAAACTTAAAAGAACATGTCCAACTTTTTATATACAATGCACCTCGCCCTATGGACTGTTTAGGGCCTATCTAAGGGGTGATAAGTGTCAAAAAGGAAGGATTAGGCCTGGAAAATATTAATTTTTCCAGGTCAAAATGGCAGTTCAAAACTGCTAAGAGGCTGCAAGGGCAGGCCCGAGACATGTTTTAAGGGGCTACTTCAGTGGGTGGCACAATAAGCGCCACAGATCCACTGGTAGCATTTAATGTACAGGCCATGGGTACATGGTGTACAACTTTACTAGGGATTTACAAGTAAATTAAATGTGCCAATCAGGTGTAGGCCAATTTGACCATGTTTAAGGAGAGAGCACATGCATTTTAGCAGTGGTAAATTGCACAGATTCCTAAAAGCTAACAAAAATGGGTTCAGAAAACAGGAAGGGTGAAGGCAAAATGTTTGGGGGTGACCCTGCAGAGAGCCAAGTCCAATAGGGACAATATCAGTTCATTGAAAACAGCCAGATGATGCTTCTGAATAAAATGAACTTGTTTGCAAAAAATGAAACAATTATTTGACAACAAAAGTAGAGTGAAAATGAAAACTCATATTTGTAGACACAATACGTTTATGTGGATGGGTCCATTATTAAGTGCCCCGTAGGATCAGCATGAAGGCAAGTTACCATCTGCAGGGAGTGCACTGATTCCTTTGCCACTTACATTTACCTATGCATCTTCGAACACAACCTATGTGAGCTTTGATTGCACCAGGCTTGCCTGGTTCTCTGATTTTCTCAGAGCCATTCCCAGACTGCGGAATGATACACAGAGGTACCATGTGCTGGGAACAACTAGTGCCTGCTAGGCCTTGATCCTGAGTTCTGGGGAAACACACTGCGGGTGAGTGACTCTAAAGGCCACAGCTAGCCTGCCTTGCTCCATCTTTTATCCATCTTTTACACCAGAGAAGCCAAGAGCCAGCTGGCTTGGCCAGACACTTATGTGGTCCTGCACACTCAGCCTTCATTCAGCTGCAGATCACATATGCACACTCCATTGCTCTTTCTCTCTGTACCATTGAGGGCCAAGAGGGAATCCTCCGGTGATATCCTTTCCTGTGGGGAGCAGCTACATACAGACTTACCTGCGAGACAGAGCAGCTGCATTTCAACTAGTAAAGTGAAAATGACATGGTCATATTTTTTAGCAAAATTTTAGGGCAGAAAAAAGCCAACTTTCTAAAAGTGGCATTTTCAAACTTGTAAGCTAAAATCTGACTTTATCATTGACAAGTTTTGTGCTGGAAAGTAAATTGAAAAAAGCTTTTGCTTCGTTTTGTGGCACTTTTGTGATACAAACACGGAAAAAAATCTTCAAATATATCCCCCTTTGTGTGCTTCTGTTCTGTGCACTCTTCCATATAAATTAGCCTGCACCCTGCTGCTGATCATCTAGAAATGTAAGCACATTCCATTTTCCCTTCCTCTACGTCAGAGATGGCCCAGACGGAATCTATTTGACATCCTTTCCCAAATGGGGCGGGGGCAAGCTAAAAGAGAAGAGTGAAATTGAGATGAACATAGTTGGACACTAAATGAGCTTGTGTGTCTCTTATGAGCTGGTTCATAGGCACCTTACCTTCGGCAATTTTTGATGCAAGGATGCATTTTGCACACAAAAATTGTGCAAAAACCAAAAGCACTGTGAACAATCTCCGCTCGCATTCTGTTGTTGTGGTGCGTTCACAAAACATTTTTACCATGAATGGCTCATCGTTATGCAAAGTGGCTTAATTGTGCAATTTTGGGATTTGGGGAAAACAAGTGTAACACGATATTTCGAAAATGAGGTGAATTTCACAGGCCTAAGTGCCTACCTGCACTGCTCTATAAAGGCAGTCACTGGCAGGCTTTTGGTCCCTATACTGTTTTGTTTGCTAGGGAGAGCACAAGTACTTCTCAGCTCAGATCCACATCTGGCAATGCCACAGTGTGATTATTTCCCAGGAGTGAGCAGGTACCCTGTGATAGTGAATACCTGTTCTTCTAACTGTCCATTTCACGAGCTGCGAACGAATAACTGAGTGTTGGGGGAATGGAGACAGTTGCCGCCCAGCACTAAAGACCACAGGAAGGTTTGAATCCCTGATACTGTGGTGGGTGACAAGTACCACACCTCCATCAGCTGGGGCACTCATAGCCAGCAGCCTTGGTAAGACAGAATGTGCCTCTGTGCCCTGAGAAGCTGGCTTTACCCATATGCCTGTCATCCAGACTGTAATCAACTTCTCTTCCTCAGTGGGTAATTTGTGAAACAATAAGTGCTGGGGCTCTCGTCAGGAGGCAGCTTGCACCAAACCCATTGCTCCTATTAGCACCGCCTATAACAGAACTAACTAGTAACCACAAAACCCTACAAGTGGGAAGAGGGTGTGGCGTAACGGCCAGAGCTGCTATCTTTGGCGCTAGGGAACTAGGTTCGAGTCTCAGCGTAGGCTCAACATCCTGTGATTCTGGGCAAATCACTTAATCTCCCCGTGCCTACAAAAAATGAATGTGTCCTTAGCTGGTGCTCATGGAAAGCGCTCCAACACCTTTGGGTCGAGTTCATGCTATAAGTGCCAGTGTTGATGATTAAGTGCTGGTGCTGAGCCCCGGAAACCACCGGTTCAAATTAAGCAATGCTTTTCCTCTACAACAGGGAGTGCGGAAGGAATCCTGGGGATGGGTGGAAGGTGGTGTGAGGCTATCCACCCTGGAAGGGATTTTCAATACCGAGAGACGCACTATTGAGACTGAAAATATAAATTGGACAGTTCGAGGTCGATAGCAATGATTTTCACACAAGAAAGAACTTCTCAGGATGAAGGAAAATATTAGCTAATTGGGGATTTTTTTATATTAATTGAGGGAGAGAACTGAAATGCCAACGTTTGTTTCGTGACATATATATTTTACTCTGTTGCTTCTTCAGGGCATACATTTTAAACTTAAAGTACATCAAGGTAAAGGAGAATTTTTTTATTTGATCCCACAACCAACAGAGCCGCAGATTGTGTTAAAGAGAAATAGTTGGTGGAAAGAAGAATAAAGTGAGAACATGAAGACAAAGGAGAAAAATATATACAATATCATATAGTAGCCAGTTACAGGGTAAAAAGTGGTCAGGTTTGACTATAGATTTCAAGTTCATCTAAAATGTGAAAATCATTTCGATAGACCTAAGAACTCTCCAACTTATGTCTAACTGGGGGGCGCTAGAGGGCGCACAGCGAGATGGCAGCGCGATAGTGCTGCTCCGCAGGACCGGAACAAAAATCAGCCGAAAATGACCGCTGGCGGCACCTATAAACATGCCATTTGAACTTACTGAGGCACCGGAATGTTAGCGCCCCCGAACTATGCTGCGGTGTGCGGTATCCGATCCTGAAATCACCCCAAAAACGACTTTGTGGCTGACGAATGCGGAGTCCGATATGTAAATCAAGATGGCAGCTTCCATTATCCCCTGATCGCGAGTCGGTGCCGTTGCTCGCAGACCGGAGATCCAATCGCTGCTTGGACAGGGGTGAGTGCGATTGTGTAGTGCAGAGCGCGGCGGTAACGACACTTGCCGACGAAAGCCCCTAGATCTGCCCTGTACGGTCTGCATGTCTGCTCTCTCGTTGTACGATCCCGTGTATCCGACCGAAAGAAAATGGCGGCGCTGTGGGAGTGAAAACTTTATTGAGACATATCACAACATTACGGAGCTGTGTCCCCTGCACCCCTGGAATATTGCGCATGAATTGAGGTGACTCAACACCAGCATCGATATCCTGCCCTGCATAGTGCACATCGGGAGGTCTGGGACTGCAGCGCCCTGCCACAACTATCGGGGCAGTCGCACGGCCCGTGCACAAAATCATTGCGTTGTTGCAGCACTTGCTAGAAAAGGCGCCAACACTGGATGATACCTGCCTGAGCACCCGGCACTGATCCTGTACTACACCATCGGGCGCCCGCACACACGCAGCCCCAAGTGCCTACTATTGCGCGTAGCGTGAGGGACTATCCAGATATTGTACTGCTGTGAGGGTGTGCTGTGTTCACAGGGACATAGGGGCAGAGTACCCACCTGCGCACATCGCTGGGAACGACTGACCAACGGCGGCTCCCCAACAGGGTTGCAGGTTGTATGACAGCTCCAGATTCATTGATCTAGTGCCAGTGAGAACACCGGACTGGGAGAAAAGCGAGCGATACCGGGCTGATACACACCGGAGTCTACCTCTAATCCCATATACAGAGGCTGACATATGCACATCCCCTTCTCACGACACGATACATCGCTGCACACTGCAACATGGGAAAACCTGACAAGCAGCAGCCTAAAATATCATTTGATACGCGTTGCATGCCCAGGAACACACAGGCACTGTCAGACACTGAGCTTGATTCAGAACGTAACCGTGAATCTAATATGGAGGCCGCTCTCAACGACATCCAGCAAAGTTTGCAGGCAATTGACGGCAAAATTGACACCCTCACGCTGCGAGTGGACCACATGGGGGCAAAACTCGACGAACAAGGCGAGCGCCGTGATGCAGCAGAATTGCGCATCTCAGCGGTGGAGGACGAATCAGGCGCTACAGCAACAAAATGTGCCTCCATGGAAAAACTTTTGGAAGTCATCAAGAATAAAAATGAAGATTTAGAAGCTAGATCGCAACGGAACAACGTACGCATAATGGGTATACCGGAGAGCGCCAATACTGGACGTCTAGAAACGTATATAGAGGGTATGCTGAAAGACTGTTTTGGTGCAGAAAACTTCTCCCCGTTGCTCATTATTGAACGAGCGCACCGATCCCTGGCACCACCACCACCTCCAGGAGCCCCATCACGTCCAATAATTGCCCGGGTGCTAAACTACAGGGACAGAGACACAATACTTCGCCTTGCCCGCGAAAAGCAACGGATCACGTATCATAACTATGATGTCTCCTTCTATCCAGATTTTACTCAAACAGAGCAAGCGGCGCGCAGGGAATTTACAGCAGTCAAAAAGAAACTCAGAGACTTGGAAATACCCTACGCAATGCTTTATCCAGCGAAACTGCGAGTCACCCATGACGGAAGATCGAGAATATTGCCTACACCGAAAGCTGTCCAAGACTTCATAAAGCATGTCTCCACTAAACGGAAATCCAAGGCACACTCTCCCTCCACTTCGCAGGCTGAAGGCAGCGATAGCGAACTATAAACAGGACATACATGGCATGGTAAGACTGCATAATGCTAGACGAACTGCTACTCGATGTCTGGTGGTATCTACTATCGAACGAATTCGGAAGGGAGGTAAGCTTTGTACATTGGAAAGACTATATCACATATATGCATGGCACCTGGACGATATATACACCTCCATGTAATGACTGACTGAGTAAAAGGCACCTATCGACGCAAATGTTAGATACTGCTGTTGTACATCTGATGAGTGATGCAAAAGGACTAGTAATAGCCCGCAGACATACTTGCCTATAGCCCAATTGATGGGGCGTGGATGGTGCTGTAGTGACTGCCAACTATTCCCACACTCTACTATGGGCGATGCTTACTTGGGCACCGGACACATCTAGTAGCGTGGCTTACTATAGTATATGATAACCCACTATAAACTATCAGGATTTTTGTTCTACTGGTTGACCCGCTTCTGTTGGGAGACCTGACCTATGAACTGTAATGTTTGCTTTACAACCATCTGTGGGCATTAAATCACTATCTCAGTCTCCATGTATAGATCGGATAACGATATACACTTGTGAGTATTTGCAGGTGAGGCTGTCAACTGGCCTATGCTAGTGGACCTGATATGAGATCGCACCTAGATGCAGACATGCACGACTATTTTCATGCGGAAGAAAGGATACATGAAAACAAGGTGCCTCCAGACTGATGCTAAAGAGGATTGATATATATAGGATATTTGTTATGACACGACAAATGGCACAATGTTAACTTTTGAAATGTTGATCTTTGTATGGCCAATTACTCTATCTATGTTCCGGCCGCATCCGCTATGCGGGTGTTAATGTGTGCACTTAGCAGCCCCCCAATGGGTGACCCCCGACAAAGTTGGATGTTAAGTGTTTGGTTTATGGGGTTATGTTTTTGGCATGATTGGGATGCTAAAGTGGGAGGGGGGTTAATGGGTATATTTGGTTTCCCAGATACAGTTATAGCAACTACAAGATATTGGTTGTGCATGCATGGAGCTGCATATTGCAACGTCAACCGTCAGAACACATTATTATGTACAGGTACTGCCTTTCACATGACATACCGCAACACACTTCGATACTCACTCTAAAATGGACAATAGGAAAGCAGCCTCTGCGCTATGCATATTAACATGGAATGTCTGTGGGCTTAATAACCCCCGAAAGATAAGACAAGTCCTTGCGTATTTAGATAGGCACCACGTTGACATTGCATTGCTGCAAGAAACCCATTTGGCGAACGGTACTAAATGTTCACTGGGTAATAGATGGGCTGAGATCACACTGACATCCTCCTACTCATCTTAAGCAAGAGGTGTTCTCATACTTGTAAAAAAAGGGACACATTTTATTATAGACCAAACACTTTTGGATGAACACGGTAGATATATTATAATCACTGGACATGTGAGAGGTACCCGAATAGGCCTGGTTAATACATACGGTCCTAACATGGATGACCCTGCCTTCTTCAGCAATATCTGGGGCAAGTTGAGAACTTTGCAGCAGATGGAACTCCTGTGGGGCGGTGATCTCAATCTATCGCTTAATGAGGAGCTGGACAGATCAGGCACTACAAAGGATCCCCATAAACAAGCACTCAGAGTAATGAAGGAGGGCATGTCCGAATTCAGAATGTTGGATATCTGGAGATTACACAACCCACACAAACTAGAAGGCACACATGTATCTATGTACCATAATAGCTGGGCGCGTATAGATTATTGGTTGGCAACGGAAATAGCCAGCACATGGATAAGGGATATACAGCACCTCTCCAGGACATTGTTAGACCATAACCCTATAATGATTTCACTAGATCTTCCACACTATATCCTCCGCCCTTTCATCTGGCGCTTCAATGCTAAGGCATTGCTGGACCCTCTTTATAACACGACCATTCACCACGCCATAGAAGAGTATTTTCGCATCAATACCAACTCTGAGACAGATGCTGGCATGTTATGGGAGGTTTTTAAAGCCACTATACGTGGCGTTTGCATTAGTACCAATGCTGGTATACTACGCGACATTCGAACTCAATTGCAAAAATGTGAAGATAAACTGAGACAGCTGGAAACAGAATTTGAACGCACACAAAACGCTGCCACACTAGGGGACATAAAAGAGCATTTGGCTGAATATCAGGAATTAGCAGACAGTGAAATACCGTACCTATCACACCGCCAGACGGCTAGAACATACGGGGAAGGGGGTAGACCAGGCCGTATCTTAGCGCAAAAAATATGTAATCCACGTACCACGCATGTGGTTACTAATATTAAAGATACACAAGGAATACAGCAATATGCCACAGCAGACATACTCAAAACCTTCATGGCAACATATAGTGACCTATACGCGACACGTAACACTGCCAACGGTTGAGAAATTCTCGACTATCTTGAGGACATAGCCATCGCTTGGTTGTCTGACAACCAGAGGGAATAGCACAACCGATTACCGTAGAGGAAGTCACAGACGCCATAAAAACACTCCCAAATGGCAAGGCCCCGGGCCCTGACGGGTTTACAGGAGAGTTTTACAAAGCCTATGTAGACCTAATATGTCCGTATCTTGTAGAAATGTACGGGGAGGCACACGAAAAACAAATGTTACCGCCCACGTTACGAGAAGCCCTTATTGTAGCGTTATTGAAGCCTGATAAAGACCCCACCTGTAGTGACTCATACCGTCCGCTGTCGCTAATAAATACAGACACCAAAATTTTTGCGAAAATAATTGCTACTAGACTACAACCACTAATGCAAAACATAGTACTACCTGACCAATCTGGATTTATTCCCCACCGTTCTACATCACATAACATACGCACACTGTTTGCACTATCACACCAACTCAAACCAGAGTTGGAGGCAGCGGCGGTATTACTCGATGCTGCCAAGGCCTTTGATTCAGTGGAGTGGGAGTATCTATTTACGGTCCTGCAGAAAATGGGCCTGCCCCCTATCTTAATGACATGGATCCGAATTTTATACAACAAACCAGTGGCGAGAATAAAAGTAAATCTGCATGTCTCAGACGTTATCCAAATACAGCGCGGAACGAGACAGGGATGTCCCCTCTCACCGTTGTTGTTTGCTATAGCGCTAGAACCGTTAGCATGTAAGATACGCCAACAACACGCGGCTACAGCCTTGCAGTTCCCTCAACGCCCGATAAGCATATCAATGTATGCAGACGATATGGTGCTATATGTACGAGAACCCCGTATCCACCTATCCCCATTATTACGTGAATATATTAGATTTGGCAGACACTCTGGACTCCAAATCAATTGGAGCAAATACACAATCATACCCCTTACAGACATTACTAAACCGACCTCGGTAGAATTCCCGCTAGAATGGCAGACAGATCCTGTAAAGTATTTAGGAATCTGGTATCATAGAGAACCTGGTGTAGTGATTAGAGAAAATTATGGTAAGGCAATCTCTAAAATTGAAGGAAAAATAGATAGATGGATTCACCTCCCATTATCGTTAGCAGATAGAATGGCCATTGTGAAAATGGTCGTCCTACCAAAAATATTATATCTCTTCAATAACATCCCAATAACTCCCCCTACAACAGTATTCCAGAGACTCACCACATGTATAACTCGCCTTATATGGGCCGGGACTGTCAGCACGAATAGAACTACGCACTTTGACATTGCCATACCCCAAGGGCGGATTTGCCGTTCCGGATTTGTTACTGTACTATTTATGTGCGCAAGCACAATACGCGCATTATTGGTTCTTCCCGATACGATATCTAGCACACACAGCTGTGGAAGATGGAGATGCGAATCCAAATCCACAACGTTGTATTCTGCCACATTCACGCCCCCATATCAGCAGAACTGAAATAAACACCATAAAAACTACGAACTCGGCATGGCAACGCATGGGGAAACTGACGCAGAAACTACCTCCAGATGCACCAGCTTTGCCACTTCAACATCATCCCGCATTAACAGTGACACACACTGGCAATGGCATGTCAATGCTACAGCAGGTGGGTATAACTACTATGGGGAACTTATATATAGAAGGTAAATTCATTGATGAGGCTGATCTCAATTACATACACAATCAAACACTCCTTTTCAAATTCAACTTCCACAGACTTAGGGGGGCTATTAAAGACCTATACACCGCATTCCCCGCTGACCCACCGACGTTGGCAGCGCTACAAATGGTCATCACCAACCCGAATAACGCCCACATGGTATCCAAACTATACAAATTATTACAAGATGATATTGCAGGAAATACCAACAAAGCCAGGGACCGATGGAATTCCCAGTTAGAGATGCCACTACAGGAGGAAGAATGGCAAAATAGCTGTGCGCTAACAACCCTACTTACACCAAGCGGCAACCTGCGCATTATTCACTATAAGTATATACATCAAATATACCACACCCCACTCAAATTATTTAAATGTGGACTGAGGGCGGATGCTAGATGCGCCCGATGTGGAGAAGATAATGCCGACTTCATGCACCTGGCATGGAGATGCACAACAATCTATCAGTATTGGGAAGACGTTATGATGACACTAGGTCAAATATTGGAAACAACGATAGAATGTACAGCGAAAGTGTGCCTGCTGGGTATAGTGGGAAAGTTAACAGCTGCCAAACGCAAACTTTGCATTATAGCATTATTGATGGCTAAAAGGCGTGTAGCCATGTGTTGGGGAGGTAGAGGGTCACCTAGCAAGAAACAATGGTTAACTGATCTTGTTTATTGCAAAGACACCCTAAAAACATATGAAGAAGAACTACCAATGGGTACCAGACCAAAAGAATACTGGCTGCCATTGTCCGAATATTTGAGATCCAACCCGGATTTGATGTCTACTCCAGCTGAATAACGGTATATATTACCCTGAACTGTACTTGTGTAAGGTATTACAATACATCTGCATTATAAGTGTGCTTTCTGTATATGCTATTCATACTGCATTACTGTGATCTGGGATGTTTTTCTTTGTGTTGTATTGTTATTATGACACTGATATCATTTGTATGCATATAATAAAAACTTTAATAAAAAAATAAAAAAACTTATGTCTAACTGAGCAGTGTTAGTGTGAGAGAAGATGCATTTTGAGGCCATGTGAGGCTTTGCATTTTCAAGGCCGGATGCTAATTCTTTACAAGGTAATTCCACTCGCTCCCTATTTCGGGACTGAGTACATATTTGCTAAAACAAGTAGAGTGAAAATGAATGAACGTATGTGGGGAAAAAAAAGAGTTGTGAGTTTGTGCCGAGTATAAGGTGCCTCTTAGAACATTCAAGGGGCCCTTCACCTTTTGGGGCCAGTGTAAGTGGTAGGCTCTGCAGTCCCATTTTCCTGAAGCTCCTTCGAGAGCAGCAACTTCTTCTCTACCAGGCTTACTCTGATTTTATGGGATCCATTCCCAAACGAGGAAAGGCTGCAGAGAGGCCGGAGGGGCTAGGCAAGCTGGTGCCCCCGAGAGCTCCATTTTGAGTAGTAAGGAACAGAGGCAGCTGGCACAGGGTTTCCATCTTGGTCGTGGAACATCTGCTACTGCACCGACTTCAGCTGGGACACTAGGATTCAACCGGCTTGGCCGGACAGTGTGTGCTTCTATTCACACGTCCCGCTACTACGCCGGCATGCTCCCCGCTGCCGATTCCATTTTCCCTTCCTCTATGCCAGAGATAGTCCAGAGGGAATTCCCTTGGAATCCTTTCCCATGGAGGTTAAAGCCTATCCACCATGGGAGGGATCTTAAAAGCTCAGACACATACTCTTGAACTTGAGCTTTATTTAGAAGGTTACAGCATCTTAGCGGCCTGGTTGCTGTCTGCCTTTTTATGCTGTATGGACCATCAGCAGTACACATATAACAGTCTGCAGTTTTCAGACAGCCTACTCTTCCACCGCTGCAACCAGGCAGCAATCAACAACTGCACCTGGCAGTGCAGGAAACTCAGGCCATACCACCCATATACCATCTGTCCCACCATAACACAAGGTTCACCAAAGAACCCGAATCACAGACCTACAGACCTAGACATTGGAAAGTAGCGTTCTAGTAGACGAACAGCCTCAGCATGCTGAATCTCACATCTGATAAGCTTTTGATAGGCATCCTTAGTTTGTCTCTCCCGTTCCCTATTCTGTTGGCGGATAAACTGCTGAGTGACTCCCCTAATAAATGCTTTTATAGCATCCCATACAACCCAAAGCGGGGCAGACCCTATATTATCTGTAAGATATTCCGAGATTTTTTTAGCAATAAAAACCAAGAACTCAGAATCTGTAGCCAGATACCGTGGAAAAGTAAATACACGAGCAGTTTTAGGAGTATAGTTAGCCCGAAAAGAAAAAATTATGGGGTTGTGGTCAGATGTAATCCTGGGACAGATCTCCATGTCTGCCCCCACCAAGATAGCATCTGAAACCCAGGCCATATCAATCCTAGAGTACTGCCGATGTGGCGCAGAATAATACGTATATCCCGGTGTAGTTGGGTAGAAAAAACACCATACATCCTGCAGTGAATGTAGTCGCCCAAGTTCTAAAATAGAAGCCCTGACCTTCGTCATTCTTAAGGCACCTGGCCGACTAGTAGAGTCCGTAGCGTAATTGATAACACAATTAAAATCTCCCATCAAAACCAGCTCCCCTGCCCTCCCACTAATTCTAAACAGATATCATCAAATATTGTCGGATCGTCAACGTTGGGACCATATATAACACAAAAACATATCTCACAGTATTAATCTCAATTTGAGCAATAGCCCATCTCCCTCTTTGATCTGCTAGTACCTTATAAACTTGACAGTCTAATGTTTTAGACACTAAGATGGCAGTCCCTCTGATTGACACATTTTGAGAGGTACATACTATATTCTGAAATCCCAGGTGATCAAGAAAATCCCGATCTTTAAATGCTAGATGTGTTTCTGTTAAAAGTACTAAATGAGGTTTATATGCCCTGAGCCCCTCTCGCACTAGTTGTCTTTTAAGCCCCCTGTTCAGTCCAGACACATTCCAAGATAAACACCTAATCAATGCCATACCCGTTTAAGTAAATTACCAACCCTCAAAACAAAAATAATAGTAACCACTGAATTCCCACCACCCAAAATAAGACTGCAAACCTTCTTTTTGACTTTTTCCCCTCTTTTTATACCCCACTCCCACCCTAGAATTCCCTTCAACCCCCCCCCCTCAAAACCAACCTACCCATCCCCTCCCCGTTTCCTAAAGAAGGAATCACCCTCCCCCAACAGCTGCCGCTGGATATGGCAGCTTACGTCTCAGTGCCCCACAAAGCCCGACCCCAGCTGGCCCCTCAAAATCATGAAAAAAAAAGGAAAGAGGGATATAAGCAGACTTAAGCCCTTACTACCCCCAGAGCCAGCCGGACCCAGTCTCTATATAATTCTAATCTATTCTTCCCCAGACGCTTTTATCAAGGCACAAAAACAAAATGTTCAAAAAAATTCAAAAAATACAGGATTATAGAATTCAACATATTCCAAGCAGTCCCGCCAAGTGTTCATGATAAATGTTCAAGCCGTCTGCCATTTAGTTAGTGCCAGCTTAGCCTCCGCATCCGAGACAAAAAATAATGGCTGTCCATCTTTGATAACTTTCAGCCTGGCAGGTTCCTGCAGGAAGACTTGAGCCCCTGTTGCTTTAAGTGGGTCAATTAGCTGTCTCATTTTCCATCTTTTTTCCATAGTAGCTCGGCTTAAATCAGATCTAAAAAATATTGATAAGGAGTCTACTGCTACTGGTGAGTTGGGGCGAGCCTTAAAGGACACTGCTTGTCTCAGCAAAAAGTTCCCAAAGAAGATCAGAATGGGGCGAGGGAACCGGGGATTGGGCCTCTGTATAGTTAGAGGGAGCCTATGTGCTCTTTGAATTTGACAATCCCAATCCCAATCCGATAAATCTGGAAATGCCCTTTGGAGTAGTTGGACCACAAATGCTCGGGGATCGGCATCCTCCTTACCCGGCACCCCAAATAATCTTAAATTATTCCGCCTTTGCCTATTTTCCAAATCCTCAATTTGCCTGGAGCTGTAATTCATGTGACTGGACGGTTTGCGCAATAGAAGTGACTGACTCCTCTGTCTCTGCTACTCTACTTTGTAATTCGGTCACATCCTTCGTGATGCTAACCACCGTGCCGGTGACTTCATCCAGTCAAAGCTTAATGCTGAGATAGTCCGCTCTAATCTGCGCATGATGGTCTTGCGCTTCGCGCCGTTGTTCTTGCAAGGCCTGCAATATTACTGCCAATGATGGCTCCTTCGCCATAAGCGGTTCTCCTTCCGTCTCACACTCAGCCCCCAGTGAAACTGTCTGGACTTTATTGGCTAAGTCCTTACTGGGTCCGGGCAAACTATCTAGGCTGCTCTGAATAGAGAAACCTACAGAATTAATTAGGGGATAGGTCGGATATCATTTGTTCTCCAATAGCCTCATTATCTTCATTACCGGCTGTACCCCCAATACCTAGACCCTTTACCAGACCAGAGCCGGAGCCAGACAGGCGAGAAATCAGTGCCTTGACCTCTCCCTTTGCTTGAACCCATTTCCTGAGTGGACTGTTCTCTAAACTTCCTTGGTGGCGAATTCCAGAGCTATTATGCCAGCTAGCCCCTTGCAGGTCAATAGATTTCTTACGGGATTTAGTACTTTTAAGGGTTTTTCAGCAATTATTCTTTTTTGAGTTCCCCACTGATGTATTAGGGGATTTTTGGGAACCCTCTTGATTCCTTCTTGAGGTTGCAGCCTCCACCTCCGCCACTACGCCAGGTATATTTAAGCACTTACTCTTTGTTTTAAATTTAGCACTCACCTCCGATTGCCCAGAAGCATTGCCTTGGCTCATTTGACTCACTTGAGCACCCTTAAACCCATCCGCCTCAGGGCTAAAAACATCACAGCTTTGGGAGGTACAACCGGGGCTCTCCCCATTAATCTCCCCATTAATCTGCTGTCCGTCCCCAACAGTGCCATTGCTCCTCATAACAGGATTTTCTGAAATGTCCTCCTCTTGAATAAGCAGAGACTCTCCCAAGTCTCCCAAGTCCAAGCTCTCCCCCTGATCCAGCCTTGCAAACAGCTCACCCCCTCCTACACTCTCCACAGAGTCCTCGGGGGATAACTTATTCTCGAGATCAGTCTCAAGATCGGTCTCCAAGATATCTTTAGAAGCCGCGCTACAAAATCGCGATGCAATTACAATAGCATCCGCTGTTTGAGCGCGGAGGTCCCCCTCCGAAATCAATTCAGCCACCTTACCTGCTTCAAGGAGCCGCAGTGCAAGTCTACCGGCTCTTAACGAAGCAGCTTTAGCTCCACTCTTCAAATTATCTTCTCCCGGCAGGGGAGCTTGTAAACCTGCTAACCGAGTAGCCCGGGCAGTTTTCGCCGCGTTCTTCGGCGGCGCCATTCCCCCCCTTAGCGCTGTCTCTCGCTCAGGAAGGCACGACCAGTAGATCCCCAATCCAAAGGAGCAGCGAGAGTTAATCGACAAACAGGCACGCCAGCAGACTCTCCTCGATGTCCGCCAGTGCCGCCAAAGACTGCAACCAAGTCCAAGCATCTACAGCATCCACAGCATCCACAACAAGATCTGGGTCAATACAAAAAAAGCCACATCTTTGCCGATAATGTGTGTGAGTAAACCTTCTGTACGTCTTATCCCTCACATCACCATGTCGGGATAGCCAGCCGGGAGCTTTGCGGAGCTGCGAGACGCGGCGGCGTTAGTCCGCCATCTTCCTTCCACTTCAGGATGCCTATCAAAAGCTTATCAGATGTGAGATTCAGCATGCTGAGGCTGTTCATCTACTAAAGCCAGATCAAGATTCTTTATATGTGTCCCTTCTAGAGCAGAGGGCAGCGATAAATAGGGTTTTGAAAGAAAAAGTAGCGGCTTGCTTTACTAAGCATAAGACATTACAATATGAATATGGGGATAGGATAGGGAAAGTTTTAGCTCACCAACTTATGGATAATCGTCTTAAAACTAAAATTAAGGCTATTAGGGGCGAGGGTGGCGCTATTTATAGATGCCCCCAGGAGATAGCTAATCAGTTTTCTATTTTTTATCAGCAACTGTATTCCCCAAATCCATCACAAGATTTAACTGATATGCAGTGCTACTTACAAGGGAGCAATTTTCCAACTTTGACAGAAGAGGATTCTCTGTTACTAGAACAGGAGATTACAGTGGAGGAAGTACTGGAAGCGATCGGGGGGCTATCATCAGGGAAGGCGTCTGGGGATGATGCCCTCCCGGCAGAGCTGTATAAGTGTTGTAAAAGTCTCCTGGCCCCGGTGCTTAGAGATCTAATCTCTCAAGTTGGGATCACTGGACGAGTTCCAGATTCATGGAATATGGCCAATATAATCTTTTTTTTGAAAAAAGATAAAGCCCCAGAGGAACGGGCTTCGTACCGCCCAATTTCCCTAATAAATGTAGACGCAAAGGTGTTTGCTAAGATATTGGCCGCCCGGTTAGCTCCACTGATGGCCAGCCTGGTTTCTCCCCAGCAGCATGGGTTTATTCATGGGAGAGATACTACTTCCCACGTTAACACGGCAATAGCAGCTTTTGATGCTGCGGGGAAGATAAAAACACAACTGGGCATGGTTTTATTGGATTCAGAAAAGGCATTCGACCGGGTGGCCTGGGAATATCTTTGGGCAACACTCACTGCATTTGGGATTAAGGAAAATTTTCAGAAACTGGTCGTGGCTATGTATCATAAGCCAATGGCTCGGCTACTATATTTAAATGTTCAAACTATCCCTTTTTCCATCCAGCGCGGTACGAGACAGCGCTGTCCCCTTTCCCCTCTTTTATTTGCTCTTTATATAGAGCCATTTATTCGGGCACTGCTGGCCAACAATGGGATTTGCTCGCTGAATATTGGACAGCGTCCTCTTAAACTTACGGCTTATGCCGATGATATAGCCATTTTTACGGAAAAGCCAAGGGAGGCTATAGAAAATATTAACAGAGAGGCAAAACGGTTTGGTCGCTTCTCCGGCTATAAGCTGAATAGCAATAAAAATCAAGTCCTTCTTAACTTCCAGCCGGAAGTTCCGATTGAAGGAGTTTGCCCGAGGGCTACATACCTCGGGGTACAAATTTCATCTAAAATTAAGCTTATATTTTCATTAAACTATGATTTTCTACTAGCTACAGTTACTAAACAATTGAAGTTGTGGCACAAGCTTCCATTAAGCATCTTAGGCAGATGCAATGTTATAAAAATGAAGGTACTTCCTAAGTTTCTTTATCTTTTTAGGTCCATTCCACTACGAATTCCTAATGTGTTTTTTAAGAAGCTAGATGGGGTTTTGAGCAGCTTCATTTGGGGCTATAAGAAGTCAAGGCGCGATATTGGATTGATGAAGCTGCCTTATAATCAGGGTGGTTTAGACCTCCCTGATTTTAAACTTTATTTTTGGGCCGCTTTTGTTGGTCGTCTACGCAGTCTCTTGAACCCCGAGCAAACTGATTTTTGGCATTGGTTGGTCCTTGGGGGTGAGAGCCAGATGTTTTTATATCGAACTAATGACCCTAACTATTTTAAACGTGTGCGGTTCAAGACTATTAGAGATTGTGTACATATCTGGCAGGCCATTAAAATGAGACTTTCTCTATCTTTTCTACATAGCAGACTTCCTCTTTGGGGAAATCCAATGCTGCCCGGAATATTTCAGGATGGTATGGCTAGCCAGTGGGCTAGGTATGGGGTGTACTCTCTGGGACAACTATATGATTGTAATGGTTTTAAGACATTCGAGAATCTCCAGCTGATGTTCGATATCCCCCAACGCCTGTTTTTCAAATATTTACAGGTTAGGGATTACTTTGTTAGAAACTTAGAATTCGGAGTGTCTCTGGATCAGATATGTGGGACTGTATGTACGCTCAGACCCGGCAGGCTACCATTAGCAAGGCGTATCAAATTCTTTGCCAGAGCACAGCAGAGGGCTGCGAGAAATTGGCTTCCAAGTGGAGTGAGATTTTGGGGGGAAATATTACTATAGAGAATATGAAGATAGCTTTAGACACTATTGCCCGCTCTGTACACTCTGTGAATTTACGGCTACAGCAATTTCGGACGCTTTGTTTACTTTATTATACCCCTGAAAGGATTGCCAGATGGTCTCAAGGGGCGGCAGGTGGGGGGATTCATGGAGGGATACGGCAGAACTGCCCTAAATGCGGGCTATATGCGGCTGGCAATGTTCATATGTTTGTTATGTGTCCCGCCTTAAAGTAGTTTTGGGATATGATTTCACTAGCAATTAAATTTAGACTCGGCAGGGATCTTATGCTTTCGATAGGGGAAAAAATGTTAGGGTACAAGGAAGATTGTGGTCAGAATAGGCCTTTACTGACAATTATGCTGGTTGCTGCCCGGCTGGCGATAGCTAGAGCCTGGATCTCTCCTAAACCCCCTACCGAGATGGAATGGTGGTTAATCCTTAAAGAAACTGGGGAAAGGGAAAAAGCGTTGGCTAAAGCAAGGGGTATTCAGGCTCTGCAAAAGTATGGGTCTATTTGGGGCTGCTTAGAAGAGCCGTAAACAACATGGTTACAGATTATTGATTGCCATATGGATATATGGATGTGAAATACTGCTGGAGAGTTCCCATCGCTCTGTTTTTCTTTTTCTTTGCTTCTGCTTTTCATATTATGTTTTCTTTTTTGTTGTTGTTGATAGTATGACTGTACTTCTTCTTGACAATAAAAATATTTTCAAAAAAAAAAAAAAGGAAAGTAGCGTTCTCTGCTCAGGCCTACAGTAACACTATTCACGATTGCCTGTTCTACCCAACCTTTTGTGGTTAGCGCTGAAGAAGGCATGTTGTGAAAATCTTAAGTGTAATCCTCTTCTTCGCTTCCTCAGAAGTCAACCAACGAAGAGGTCATTCATGTCTGTGAGTGTGCTCTTGTATGTTTGCTGTTGCATATATGCTTGTGTGTGTGTGTGTGTGTGTGAGAGACCTTGTGTTTGTGTGAGACTGTGTGCGTCTGTGTGTATGCGTGTATTGGTGTGTGTGTGTGAGACAGTGTGTATGTGTGTGCCTGTGTGTGTATGCGAGTGTGAGTATCTGTGAGCGTGTGTGTGTGAGTTTTGGGGAAGTGCCAGTGAGAAATCAGCCGGCTCTGATGGCCAAAATCGACCACTGGGTGTACCCCTTGAGCATCGAACCAACAATATCGATGGGACAGAATATCGAAAATAAAATATCAAATGATAAGTAAGTCTGGATTTCCTATACATAACTCGACATACATGTACCTTTGTGTACATGTATCTTCAAGGTACGTAGATGTGGAATTGGGAATAGTAAATCTGTACTTTTCAATATGCACTTCACTATAAATCTTTAGTCCCTCGATCTTCTGACCTCAATATTAGCATGCACAATATTGTTGATGTCGATATTCAGTAGTACAATCCCACCACTGGACCACACGTTCACAGCGGCTGCCACCCTTCCCTATGTAGGGTGGGATGTCTGTCACTGGATTTCGCTCCTCTGGGTTGTTTTTCCCAGAAGGAAAAGCAATCACTGCCCCAGTGCTCAGGGCGAAAATGTCCTGTATATGAGGGCCATTGTTAATTTTGTATTTCAAAAGTAACTTACGTTTCGGGAATTTGCTTGTTAAATACATAAAAATGAATGCCAGGCGGGTAAAAAACATCTGGCACCCACTTGGCGTTCGGCTGTGCTTTCAGTGCACATGGTGCACTGGCAGATGCACAGAAGAGCCTTTCTCTGGTTAGATGGATGCTGGAGACTTCTCTTCTGCTGCAAAAATGTGTTCATCTTAAAGGATGCCAGCTTAGAATCTCAGAAAAGCCAATACAGGTTTTCAATAATTGTAATATTAGTGCCTCTAAATAGGGTACTGAGCTAATATCTGCTATTACCTGCCTTGAGGTTAGCTATAGTGCTGTGTATTTCATCCGTACACCCCAAGTGCTGGTCTACACCACTTTTTAGAATGTGGTTACAAGGGGTTAAACAAACAACTCTAAAACCTATACAAACACTTCACTCTCTGTGTGTTGTATAAAAAAGATTTTAAGGTAGTAATAAACTGTTAACAAAACCTTATTCATTTTATGCTGCTTACTATCAGCCAGTTTAATAGTACTCCATTTACAGGCCACTGAAGGATGGAAGACTATGTTAGACTTGCTTTGAACTGAACTTGAGATATACGTATTATACCAGATACATGCATTTAACTTGCTGAGCCATCTTGCCAGTTGACCCTAAGACCTGGAAAACTGTAGCAGGTAATCGGTTTCAACCGTAATTACATATCTCAGGGGCTGCAGACTCTGCTGGAGAAATGTGCACATAATCTACAAACCACAGTGTCCAATTTCAATTACATTGCATGATGGGTTAATGCACCTGTATTGTTATGCGGCATATTATTGCAAGGTGCACTCCTGATATTAATTGGCCTTTCAGTGCTTTGGTGTAGACCTTGTGATTGTGCGTTTGCCCATGCAGTGGAGTTTCCACACAGCATGCACTGACCTAGTCAATGAGTAAGTATGGTGTGGGATAAACGTGACGTTTACCTAAAGATTAGGGGGCAGATTTACAAGCCCCTTGCGCCACTTTTGCGTCACTTTTAACATGGGAAAAGTGACGCAAAAGTGGCGCACGGGGATTGTAAATCTGCCCCCAGATCTGTAGGAGGGGTGTATCTTGTGAGCTGTTATCAAAGCCTGTGTGGAACTGGTGTAAGCTTGGGTTGTCTCTCAGGCGTGTCTTGCTGTGAGGGAGTGGGTCTTCTGGCCCGCCACCAAAACAAGTATCTGTGCAGTTGTGGTCCATCGGTTGAGGTCTTTTTGTACCCTGTACTGCACGGTTTTGTTCCTGCATTTCCTATGTCTAGGTGCGTGTCTCTAAATTTTTTATAATCAGCGACTAGTGACACACTCAGTCACTGATGATAAAGAAGGCATCAGAACTGGACTATTATAAGTCATTACAGTCGAGTTCTGACATCACAATGCCTTCTGACAGAGCCAGGAGCCGAGGTGAAAGGCAGGTCAGGTCACAGAGCATAATTGAACCAGCTGTTTAAAGCAACGAAAACTGAAGGTTGCTTTTCTTTCTTCTCTATTTTAATAGCTTACAATGACAAGCAGAAAGAGCTACTGCGTTTTTTCTTTTTAAACTGTCTTGTACTGAACTGTTTCTAATATCTGTTTGCAACAAATATCTAGAGGTTTTATTTGTATTCCTCGTTTGCAAACATGCTTGCTCTTTCATAGGAAAGAGCTACGCCCCAAGGCTCTAAGTGGTTTGTGGGAATAGAGATGGTGTGACCATGTATTATGAGGGATAAAGTACCCCTGTCGCACATGAAAGGGACATTGCAAGTCACCTCGGAGTTCCACAATCTTATAAAGGAACTCAGCCTTTGGCTCATCCCTCTATATGGTTATGAAACTCCTCTGTGACTTGAAATATCCTTAAAATGTGCATCAGGGGGTAGTTTATCCCTTATATCTACATTCTCTAGAAGATTAGGTTATCTAATACTCTGAGCGGCCCTGAGCAGAATTCTACCTGGTCCTGTGTCTCTGTTTTAAGTGCTTATCTGTACCTATGCTCCCGCTGTGTTTCCCTAAGTCCCAGTTCTGATTGTGCTATCCTAGTCTGGGTTAACAGTTGCCTGTCACATAAATCAAGGAGATTGTTCAATATCTAACTGCATGAGGACAAAGTATATTTATCTGTGGGCCTATTGTAGAGAACAATGTTACCAAATGGAGTAAACATACAAAAACTAAAGTCATGTTGATGGATCAAGTCATTAAAATACATCTGAGTGTTGTTATTTAGGGATGTGTTTTTTGCTCGTGACTCATATCATCTCTTTTTTCTGGAGTTACGATATTCTATGCACGGAGCCACTGGAATTATGTGTTTCTGTGGCTGCATCATTTTCTGCATAGTTATGGATGTGCTGCATATGCCACATAATCTATCATTTAATGCATAATTTGCAGATTTAAATAAAAAACATTTTGATTTTAGCTCAAACGGATCAAAAGTTACTAAAAAAGTAGCAACACTTGTTGCTGCGCAGTGGAAGACCGTTCACTAAGGTTGACTGATCATTTTTCAGTTACTTATTGCTGTATTTGGGCATCAAAGTGGCACTAATGGGGTAAAACCTTTGATAAACCTATGTTAACATAAGTAAAAGTGTCAAAATTATGAAGCAATACTATCACAAAATGTGTGCATTACGCCTCATAATTTGCCTTTTCTTGCCACATAATTTAGTCAATCCTGCTGCAAATTTGGTCTTCTCCTACTGCATATTTCCAGTGGCCTTGGCTATTCACATCTGTATGGGGCTAACGACTAATGTCACAGCATTCTACTCAGGTGCGGCTCCTCTGTGGGAGTCGAGGAGCATTGCCCCACTTAAGTTACCGCCCAAAGAATAAAAAATAAAATGGTAATACATTCTATTTTTCATCCTCACGTCCTGATGCTCGCGTTAGGACGTGTCCGGCCGCTGCTGAATGACAGCAGCAGGGAGGAGGGTGGGTTCTGTTTGCACTTTTCAAAGTACGCATATCTTTTTGGCCGGCCGTCTTTCGACAGCCAGCCACACATGCGCACTTTGAAACCTCCAACCTAAGACAGCTGGGTCAGAGTAAGTGCAGGGTTCCAGTGTCCTTGGGAGCGGCGAGTGAGGCTGCTCCCTCCAATCAGGGCGCTGCTCTTACAGCATGAGAATAATGCCAGGATTGGTGCCCACACTGCAGCATCCGGTTGAGAAGAGATCTGGAGCTAAAGAAGTCAGTGGATGTCGGTTAAGGTATGTTTTTTTTAATTAAAATGTTTGTGTGCACGTGTGCCTGTCCACCCACCCCCCTCCCTATAGATGCCAGCCGCCACTAATTCTACTGTATTCTCTGTCTGGCTACTCTTCCAATTAAATCTGGGAAGGCCCACCTATCAAACTGGACGAATAAACGTTTATGTCTCTTGTTTTGTTGTTGTTTGCTTGTGCGTGGGAAGCAGAGAGTTTGCTCAGTGTTAACTTACAAAATGGTTTGCGTTAGTTAGTATGAAATTTAAATCAGTTTGATCTAAGGAGATCACTGTGGTGTAATATGTGTCTGGGTGAATACACTAAAATTTAACTTTATTTTTATCTTGACTGGAAGTCAATTGTGCATTACTTAGTGAATCCAGGTCGGTATCACTTGATGTAATATTGTGTGTTTGATAGTGTATTAAGATTATAGTTTTATTTTTTTAGGTTTTCTAGGGCATATGTTGGTGTGGTGCATGAGTGTCATTGTTTTAGCAGTGTTCTGACAAACACATGACTTTGGCGCTATGTGCATGATGGTGTGGGAGCTCTGTCTAGCTGTTCTAGTGTGTATTGACTGAGTATGACTGTTTGTACTTGAGTTTGGAACAAGGGTGCGTGGTGTTATTCTTGAGTATAAGGTGCTGCTATATGACCAATGAGAGCCTAAACATGGGATATCAGAGATGTGTTCTATGCGCCAGCTAAGGACCTTTATAATGTTTTTGGGAAGATGAGTGGTAAACCAGGGGGGAAGCACTGGCGCCTGGGTGCCTTGTTGGGGCATGGAAGGCTGGGTGCAGAATGGGGGGAGATAGGATACCAAACGTGGAGGTCCCTGTCTCCGGTAGTTTTTATCTTCTTCTGGCTGTTTAGGCTTCCTGCAGCTCAGGCTGGTGGAAGCTGAGGCAGACTTTATGTTGACAACTCCTGGGAGGCAGGCTGCAGGCGGGTCCCATAGAAGGTTTGTGGTGGCATCTCTTGACACACAGAAAAGAGAGGAAGTAAACACCTTTCTGTCTTATGCACACCATCCTTTAATTGGTCAGCACCACTGTACCGTGACAACAAGATCGGCCCCAGTATTTTTTTTTTAAACGTACATGTTTTAAAATGTACACATATATGTGCAAATGTTGTGTTTTTTAATTTATTTATTTATTGTACATTTCTAAATGCCTATGTTGTGGGTAGCCTGAGTAAGACAGTGCAGGTGTAACTATATCTGCTGGAAGATCTAGCTTACCCATCACTTTGCAGCTTTCGCCTGCTATACACAACTACTTGTCACCTGCAGCTAGGTTCCAGCAACAGACCGACAACCTCCTAAATGTACCTTGCAGCATAGATCTCTATCTAAACTGCAGACCATAGGTTTGCATCTTTTCAGGACCAATTTGAGCTTTCACTCTAGTAAGTGCAACAATATAAACACATTTAAATAAAGTAGTATTAACAACAATTTCCTGAATTCTGATTTATAAATGAGGCAGGATGTTTTTTTAAAATGCATAATGAATATTTCCCGAATTCTGGTGTGAAATTCGACACCCAACAGAATATAACAGAGAGAAGGTGCCACAGACATCCCACGCCGATATGTCAAACAAAGTTCAATATCTCTGGCAAGATAGTAGCCACCTAATGAACAATGACTTTTAATCATACCTCGCCCTGCATCATTAGACACAACCCATGGTGCCATCGTGCATACAACACTTCAATAGCACACCCATACATTATATTCAAACTTTGCGATGCAAAAACAGTACACACTAGACGTAGCCCCTGGCACCATCATTGCACAACATGACTCATGGCATAAAGTTGGCCAAGACTTCCCAGTTTCACAATGTATTAACATCCACTACCACTCAGTTTAAATATGTCACAGGCACATGCACAACACATTGCATCAAACTCACATAATTTGGACAGAGGCCTTCAACCCAAACAGCCAACCTGAGTTCAGCAATTGACACAAGTGCAGCACAGCCGAACTAAACAAACAGTAATGTCTTTCGTCACACACTTAATGTGCTACTCTGATCCCCAGCAGGATCTAGCGGGCAACGATCCAATACCATTCACATCTAAACATCACAAAACAAAGAGGCATATTTATGAAAAAGTAACACAGTTCAGCAAGTCACCTTGCTGCGCTGCGTTACAGGGAAGCTCAATCACAATACAGCGCATTCCTGTCCTTTTCCCAGTGCTGGCGCACAATGGGCTGACTAGCGCCAACGCAGGCACCCTGGGTGCCTCTGTTGCATGCAAGATTGTTTTTGTGCAGGAAGGGGCACCTTCCTGCACATAAACAATCCCCTGAGGCATTTTCCTCTATGTGTGCGAAAGAGGAATTAACAAGGAGAAATATAGATATTCCTCTGCGTTACGCTTCCCGGGGAAGGCGTAGCATTCTTGCTCATTCCCAGGTCTACCAGTAATGGTAAATCTGGGAATGCATCAAAGTCCTTGGGAGTTGCTGGGGACACCCACGCAACGCCCGTGGAACGCCTCCCTGGGGCAGAGTAACACAAAACAGGGATTTGCACTGCATTACCCCTTATATATCAAGCCACTCAGGGCCACGCAAAGTGCCCTTGCATAGCTTGATAAATCGCATTTTGGGGTTGTGTCACGCATGCACCACGTTGCGTGGTACAAAAGCGACGCAACCCGCTTGATAAACAGGGCCCAAAATGTCTACAGACCGCTTTGATTCTGGTCAACAGAAACAATAGAAAACATAAAGGGTTCCTGGATTCCAAAAGTGCAACACTTGCATCAGATGGAAGGAACGCGCTGTATTAATGCGCATAGCATAACGTCTGCACAGCACGGAGCACAAGAAAAGTACTCAGATCAATCCATTATGTCATCTCTTCACAGGATGCAGAGTAAGAAAACAAACCACACACAAATATCAGGTGACTGGTGTTAGGAGCAAGGGGACAAAGGGGTTACTATGTTGGAAATGGTGCAACAAAACAAAGGAGGATGGAGAGAGAAAGGAGGGGAGAAAGCAGGGAGGGGTAAACAAAGGAAGTGCGGGCGGAGTGAGAAATGTAGAGGCTGTAGGGAATGAAATAGCAGGAGTACACGATGGGGAAGAAGGGAGGGAGGGAAGGAAGGGGAAGGGAAGGGAAGGGAGGATTATAAATAAAGTGGTTTTCTGATGTGTGAAAGTAGACAACAAGAGTGGATAAGAAGGAGTAAAGAAGAAAAAAAGGAGGGTAAAGATGAAGGAACGGAAGGGAGGGTGCGAACAAGCAAGGAAGGAAGCCAGTATTGAAAGGAGGGTGACAGGAAGGAAAGGAGGAAGGAAGAAATGTAGGAAGAAAGAAACTAAGGTAGGGCAAGAAAGAGAAAGTAAGGAAAACAGAAAAATTAAAGAAGGAACGAGGTAGGGCGGTTGTGTAAGGGGGAGGGAAGGAAAGAGTGAATGAGGGAAGGAGGGTT
This sequence comes from Calotriton arnoldi, assembly GCA_963921515.1. NCBI lineage: Eukaryota > Metazoa > Chordata > Amphibia > Caudata > Salamandridae > Calotriton > Calotriton arnoldi. The sequence goes on along the minus strand of CAWUFW010016776.1, from coordinate 94,198 downwards.
ATGAATGTGAAGAGCACAAGCGAAGGAGGAGAGACAGAGGGACGGGAGATCGGAGGGAGGAAGGAGACGGAGTAAACTCGGGAGAACAGGTCAGGCTCTTCGTACCATTGACGAGATCTCAGAGGGGACCCCGCTTTCCTTGAACTGCTCCTCTTGAACACAGCATCCATCGGAAGCCCCTCTGGCCGGTGTTCAGAGATCCGGTCCACAGCCAGGAATGCATCTGGGATTCCGGCCGCAACATCCGTAGCCAGACTGCCTTAATCCACCCTGGATCCAGCTGTGCATCATATCAGCCTGACTCTAAATCCACCCAATCCCTTGAGCTGTATCACTGCCAGGGGACAGGTGATGAGGGGAGCTAAGTTCCCACAGGGACATCATTGTACAGCTCTGGGGCTTACCAGCTGCACGCCACAGACTAGTGCTGGGTCCATTAACACTAGTGCGCCGCCCCCTGCTGGAGCTCAGCGGTAACAGTGCACAGCCCCGTGCTGGACCTCAGCAATAATAGTGCACAGCCCCGTGCTGGACCTCAGCAATAATAGTGCACAGCCTCGTGCTGGGCCTCAGAAATAATCGTGCAGAGACCTATGCTGGAGCTCAGTAATAGTTGTGCAGAGACCCATGCTGGAGCTCAGGAATAATAGTGCACAGCCCCGTGCTGGACCTCAGCAATAATAGTACACAGCCCCGTGCTGGACCTCAGCAATAATAGTGCACAGCCCGGTGCTGGACCTCAGCAATAATAGTGCACAGCCTCGTGCTGGGCCTCAGAAATAATCGTGCAGAGACCTATGCTGGAGCTCAGTAATAATTGTGCAGAGACCCATGCTGGAGCTCAGGAATAATAGTGCACAGCCACGTACTGGACCTCAGTAATAATAGTGCACTACCGTGTGCTGGAGATTAACGATAGCACTGCACACCCGGTTCTGCAGTTCATCAATTACACTGCCCAGCGCACTGCTGAGGTACATCAATAACCGTGCACGACCCAGTCCTGGAGCTCAGGAATAATAGTGCACAACTGGAGATTAACAATAGTACTGCACTCCCGATACCACAGCACATCAATACCACTGCAAAGCCTTCTGCTGACGCCCATCAGTAACAGAGCACAGCCCCGTGCTGGAGTTCATCAGTAATAGTGCACAACCCTGTCCTGGATATTAACAATAGCACTGCACACCCAGTGCTGCAGCTCATCAATAACACCGCACAGCCCACTGCTGAGGCACACCAGTAACAGAGCACAGCCCCGTGCTGGATACGAACAATTCCACTGCACATCCTGTTCTGCAGCTCATCAATAACACAACGCAGCCTACTCCTGGGGCACACCATAACAGTGCACAGCCCTGTGCTGGAGTTCGGCAATAATAGTGCAAAGCCCACTGCTGGGATGCATGAGTAACAGGGCACAACCCCATGCTGGAGTTTAGCAATAATAGTGCACAACCCCAAGATAGAACTCATCATTAATAGTGCACAACCCCAAGATAGAACTGATCATTAATAGTGCACAACTCCAAGATAGAACTCATCATTAATAGTGCACAACCCCAAGATATAACTCATCATTAATAGTGCAGAACCAAGTACCTGAGATTAATAATAGCACTGCACACTTTGGGTCTCATTTACAGTGAATTGGTGTAGGGCAGCGCCGCAAGTCTTTCTGCGGCGCTGCCCTACACCAATTAGAAAGGGCATGAATGCACCATATTTACAAGATACAGTGCATTCCTGTCCTTTCTGCCTGTGCACAATTTGGTGCCTAGTGCCAACGCAGGCACTCTTGCACCCTGGTACAAGGGTGTCTGTGTTGCTGGCAGGATTGTTTTTGTGCAGGAAGGGGCACCTTCCTGCACTAAAACAATCCATGGAGGCGTTTTCCGATTTAGCACACATAGAAAGAGGAAACAACGAGGAGAAATAAAGATATTTCACAGTTTTGGCTCATTCATAGGTTTACAGGTCCTTGTAAATTGGGGAATATGTCAAAATCCATGGGAGTTGTGTGGGAAAACCCACCTCAATGCCCATGGGACGCCCCCCTGATGCAGTGTAAGCCAACGCAGTGACTTGCACTAAGTTGCCTTACACTATATCTATGAGGCCATGAAAAACAACGCAAAGTGGCTTTTGCATGGCCTCGTAGATATGGGTCTGCACTCTGAGCCACTAGATCGTCATAAAAAGTGACGCACCGGCGGCGTAAGGGGCTTGTATATAAGCCCCTTAGTGCTTCAGCCCATCAATAACTGTACAGCCCACTGCAGGCACAAATCAACAACAGTACACAACCCCATACTGGAGCTCAGCAATAATAGTGCGCAACCCACAATGGAGTTCATCAATAATAGTGCACAACCCAGTGTTGGAGATTAACAATTGCACTGCTCAGCCTGTTCTGCAGCTCATCAATAACACGGCACAGCCTACTCCTGGGGCACAACCCAGTGCTGGAGTTCAGCAATAATAGTGCACAACCCAGTGCTGGAGATTAACAATAGCACTGAACACCTGGTGTTTGAGATCATCAGTAATAATGCACAGCACACTTTAGGGGCACATCAATAACATCGTACAGCTCTGTGCCAGAGCTCAGTAATAATAGTGCACAACCATGTGATGAAACTAATTCATAATAGTTCACAAGCCATTGCTGAATATTACAATAGCACTGCACACCAGGTGCTGCAGCCCATCACTAACATTGCACAGCACACTTCAAGGGCACATCAATAACATCGTACAGCTCTGTGCCAGAGCTCAGTAATAATAGTGCACAACCATGTGATGAAACTAATTAATAATAGTGCACAAGCCATTGCTGAATATTACAATAGCACTGCACACCAGGTGCTGCAGCCCATCACTAACATTGCACAGCACACTTCAAGGGCACATCAATAACATCGTACAGCTCTGTGCCAGAGCTCAGTAATAATAGTGCACAACCATGTGATGAAACTAATTAATAATAGTGCACAAGCCATTGCTGAATATTACAATAGCACTGCACACCAGGTGCTGCAGCCCATCACTAACATTGCACAGCACACTTCTGGGGCACATCAATAGCATCATACAGCTCTGTGCTGGGGCTCAGCAATAATAGTGCACAACCATGTGATGAAACTAATTAATAATAGTGCACAAGCCATTGCTGAATATTACAATAGCACTGCACACCCGGTGCTTCAGCCTATCACTGACATTGCACAGCACACTTCTGGGGCACATCAACTACATCATAAAGTTCTGTGCTGGAGCTCAGCAATAATAGTGCACAACCATGTGATGAAATTAATTAATAATAGTGCACAAGCCATGAACATCACAGTAGCACTACGCACCCGGTGCTGCAGCCCATCACTAACACTGCACAACACACTGCTGGGGCACACCAATAACATCATACAGCTCTGTGCTGAGCTCAGCAGAAATTGTGCACAACCATGTGATGAAACTAAATAGTGCACAGCCCATTGCTGAATATTACAATAGCATTGCGCACCCGGTGCTGCAGCCCATCACTAACACTGCACAGCACATTTCTGGGGCACATCAATAACATCGTACAGCTCTGTGCTGGAGCTCAGTAATAGTAGTGCACAATCATGGGATAGAGTTCAGTAAATATCGTTCACAGCCCAGTGCTGTAGATTAACAATAGCGCTGCACCCCCAGTGCTGCAGCTCATCAACAACACTGTATAGCGCACTGCTCGGACTCATCAGTACTAGAGCACAACCCTATTCTGGAGCTCCTCTACAACACTGCATCGCCCACTGGTGTTGCTCATCAATGACTGTACAGTGCAGCGCAGGTGCTCATCGATAACACTGCACAGCCCAAAGCTGTAAGCCACGAAAAACAACAGAGAGCCAACAGCTAGAGCTCATCACTAACACAGCACAGCCCATTGCTGGAGCCCAGCTATACTGGTGCCTATCCCCGTGCTGGAACTCAACAGCACTGCATTTGGTCCAGTGCTGCACCTTACAGTAACACGGTACAGCCACTGCTGGAGCTCATGTGATACACCAAACTGCCTAGTTGTGATCTCAACACTGTTCAACTCATTGCTGGATCTCATCAGTACTAGTGACTGAGCTGGAGCGCATCAACAGCACCTCACAGCATATTGCTGGAGTTCATCTGCACTGCGTGCAGTGCTGCACTGTACCGGTTAGACCAAACAGCCCCCCGCCAGGGCTTATAAGTAATACAACAAAGCCTCAGTGCCGGGCTAATCGATGGCACTGCACAGGAAAGGGCTGCAGCCTATAAACAACCTTCACAGCTCACTGCTGGGGACATCCATGATAACGGATAGCCCTGCCCTGGGGCTTATTGATAGCACTTCATGGCCCAGCCCTTGAACAAATCAATGTCGCTGTACAGCTCATCAATGGCGCTGTACAGCCCAAACATCAATGTCACTGCACAGCCAGGCCCAGGAGCTCATCGATAACAGTGAACAGCCCAGACCTAAAGGACATCAATGGTACGGGAAGCAGCGTTTACATCGCATGCAGTACAACGCATGCGATTACAACGCGTTCGTTACAACAACGCAAGTTGTTTCTACGACTTGCTGTAGGGGGCGCTCTAAACTAAGGAATAGTATAATTTACTATTCCAACACCTTCCCTACTGTTGCGCACGCTGGAGTTGGAATAGTAAATTATACTATTCCTAAGTCCAGCGTGCCCCCTACAGCAAGTCGTAGAAACGACTTACGATGTAATGATATGCATTGTAACAACGCGGTCGTTGTAACAACCGCGTTGTAATCGCGTGCATTGTACCGCACGTGATGTAACATTGCATATTCCAATGGTACTGTACAGACCAGACATGGAGCTCATTACTGGCACTGTACAGCCCAACCTTGGAGCACATCGGTGATACTGTATAGCCCAGCCTTGGAGCACATCGGTGATACTGTATAGCCCAGCCTTGGAGCACATCAGTGATACTATACAGCCCAGCCCTGGAGCACATCGGTGAAACTGTACAGCCCAGCCCTGGAGTACATCGGTGATACTGTCCAGCCCAGCCCTGGAGCACATCAGTGATACTGTACAGACCAGACATGGAGCTCATTACTGGCACTGTACAGCCCAGCCTTGGAGCACATCGGTGATACTGTGTAGCCCAGCCCTGGAGCACATCAGTGATACTGTCCAGCCCAGCCCAGAGCACATCAGTGATACTGTCCAGCCCAGCCCTGGAGTACATCAGTGATACTGTCCAGCCCAGCCCTGGAGTACATCAGTGATAGTGTCCAGCCCAGCCCGGAGCACATCGATGATACTGTACAGCTCAGCCCTGGAGCACATCGATGATACTGTGCAGCCCAGCCCTGGAGCACATCAGTGATACTGTCCAGCCCAGCCCGGAGCACATCAGTGATACTGTCCAGCCCAGCCCTGGAGTACATCGGTGATACTGTACAGACCAGACATGGAGCACATCAGTGATACTGTGCAGCCCAGCCCTGGAATACATCGGTGATACTGTCCAGCCCAGCCCTGGAGCACATCGGTGATACTGTACAGCCCAGCCTTGGAGCACATCGGTGATACTATACAGCCCAGCCCTGGAGCACATCAGTGACACTGTACAGCCCAGCCCTGAAGTACATCGGTGATACTGTCCAGTCCAGCCCTGGAGCACATCAGTGATACTGTACAGCCCAGCCTTGGAGCACATTGATGATACTGTGCAGCCCAGCCCTGGAGCACATCGGTGACACTGTACAGCCCAGCCCTGGAGCACACCGGTGATACTGTACAGCCCAGCCCTGGAGCACACCGGTGATACTGTACAGCCCAGCCCTGGAGCACATCGGTGATACTGTACAGCCCAGCCCTGGAGCACATCGATGCCTCCATACAAACCAGACCTGGAGCTCATCAATGGCACTGTACAGACCACACGGGGGCCATATTACACACAGGGTGGGCTTTCCCTGTTAGTGCCATGGTGCACCTTTCAAAAGGTTGCCCAGGCGCAAACAGGAAAAGTGTCCCCTATTATGGTGAATGCGCTGCCTCAGGGCAGCCGCAAACTCAAGCTTCTCTTGGGGCAGCGCAGTCAAGTGAAATACAGAGCGGCTGTTTACAAGCTGCTCTGTGTTTCACTGTGCAGGTGGCAACCAACTTGCACTTTCAAGAGGGGAGAGAGATCCCTTTGCCAGGGGGTGGAGTGAGAGACTGCACCCGCCTGTCAGGGGGCCTTCTGGGGGATCAATGGGACCCCCTTTGCCCTCTTCAGAGTGCTGCTCTCTGGGGGCGCACTGACAGTGTGGCACCTTTCCTTGGTGCATCGTCAGTATGCCTCCTGGCCATTTCTTTACCTTTGTACCTGAGTCCATAATACGGTGCAGGCGCAGAAGTAAAGATATTCCCTCATTTGCGTGGTGTTACACCCTCATGCAAATGAGAGTTCACCCTCTCACGATAGCTCTGGTGCACATTTGCACCAGCCATATCAGTATTACAGAAGGGTCCGCCCAAACATTTGCATCCCCTTCTGTAATACCAGAGTGCCCTGAGGGCGTGCAAAGTGAGCACACTCACTCATCCCTTCCCCAGGGCACTTTGTGTAATGTGGCCCCTGGAGCTTATTAAAGGAACTGTACAGCTGAGTCATCGAGCACATCAATGGTACTGTACAGACCAGACCTATAGCTCATTAAATGCACCGTACAGACCAGACCTGGAGCTCATTAATGGCATCGGACAGACCGGTCTAGAGTTTATTAAAGCCACTGTACAGACCGGTCCTAGAGCTCATTAATGGCGCTGTACAGACCAGACCAGGAGCTTATTAATGGCACTGTACAGACCGGTCCTAGAGCTCATTAATGGCACTGTACAGACCGGTCCTAGAGCTCATTAATGGCGCTGTACAGACCGGTCCTATAACTCATTAATGGCACTGAACAGACAGGACCTGGAGCCCATTAATAGCACTGTACAGTCAAGTGCCATAGTTCACTCACTTTTGCAGTAGTGTTTTCCTGCTAAAATCAATCATAAAGTTAGCGAGACAAAAGCCAGGGATAACGTTTTTGGCATTCCAGGTAGGAAGTATCTTAATTTTACTTAGCAAAGCATCACTCAAAACACTGTAAGCTTGTTAGAAAACTCGGAGTAAGGTTAAAACATATCTTCATGCATAGTATTGCATTGAGAATGTATATATGTTCCTATTTACATCCACACTCGGAGGCATGCACATCATGCATGGTAGGAAAGAATGATCAAATCTGAGGATGACATCAAATAAAGATGAATTCCATATTTACAAACAAAGCAACCAGGGAACCACATCCCTCTAGCTCAGCCAAAAAATTTCTATATTTCCCTACATACGCTTCCATCCTCTGAGCTGCTCAGCTGTCGTTGCTGAAGTAGTGGTCTAGCAGTAGCCTGGCAGTGAATAGATTGTTAACACAAGGAGATGATGGACGGAGCGCTGAAACTTTTCAGACATTCACCCCCAGTCACAGATCTGGGTTGAATCCATCATCGTTCTTTAGCTCACTTTGCCACCACAGTTCAGACACAGCTATATGCAAATCAGTCTTGACCCTGTGCCTCATGGGAACAGTCCAGCCCGAACTGCCAAGCCATGTCTTCCCTGGATCGGAAACAAGCATCCTGGGACCGGTTTCGGGCTAACAGCCCTCATCAGCCAGGCTAGCTTGAATCCAGTGGCAAAGTGAATAGATTGTTAGCCTGATCCTAGGGCCTATCAAAATCAATATAGTATTATCCTATTTGCAAATAATGATGTTTTTTTCTACAGTTATTTTACAGGTTTGCACCCTCAGAGTTCATCCTATCTCAAAAGCCTACTCTATGCTCCTAAAACCCTGCATGAAAATGTTGACATTGACGTAAAATTTTGATAGTTCCCTCTCCCTTTTCTTTAAATGCCCCACTTCCCGATCCTCTGCATGCCACCTTTTTCTGAATACAGCCTACACTAAATCATGCACGCGTGACCTAAACTGGTCATGTACCATGAAGACATAAAACCGTGGGTAACCCCGAGGTAGGGTCTATAAGGCAGGGACCACAGGCAGGTCGGCCCTCCCTCTACCAGCACATTACCCACCTGACACAACATAAAACCATGCACAACCATGGGGTAGGACTACAAGGCCTGGACCACTAGCTGGTCAGCTCTCCCTTCAGCACACCCTGAACGCATCTGCAACATTCATGAAGAGACTTTAGATAATTGGCTTTAGTTAATAGAGTTATAATTGTTTGCATTGTTTCACCACAAAGTGAGCTTTAGCGAGCACAACCTTTCAACTTGTCTACAAACCCACTTTCATTACAAATGCCCCCAGAATTACATGGATGGGAAGGTTTTTCCCTCCATCTGAGCATTGCATTCTGCCCAATATTAGCCCACTGCCAGACTATGGCTTTGTCGAATGAATCATAGACCATACTGAACAAATGAGTACCCTTGGACCAGAAAAGTAAGGGGGCGGGACATATCTTATAGGAAAACATGGAAATATCATACACCGGCATACTGCCAGTGCCCACTACCTAAAATGGTAATAGCTGAGGAGGCAAAATTATTGACAATTCCATTATACAAGGTCAGGCTCAACCTGGACATTGAGCATGCACGGGACTGGGATCTTTCCTGTATCAAGTGCCATCATGAGATCTACTGGCAACTGTTCCCATTTGAATCCTTAGCCTGCACCTACTTTAGGCTGTAACTGAGAATGGCAGAAGCACCAATACTAGCCAAACCCGGTGAGCTCTGGAGGCCTGCAAATATACTTGCTGGCATTCTTGGCATGCAAGCGAAATAATAAATAACAGAGTGGGGAAACGCTCTCTCTGGACCCATTTCACTGTGCCAGAAGCTTTAGCAAGCCCACATGCAGTGGACATAGGAAACTGCGATGTCGCTATGGTGGATGCACCAGTGCTGAAAGATGCGATTACTAAAAACTACAGCTGAGCTGGTGTGCCTGGTGGACTTATTTACCTACCTTCTCGGGCCCTTGTGTGATCAACTATGCTTGATATTGCTGAAGGTTTATGAGATCGGGCCACTATAGCAAAAAAGAACTCTGACCAGGGAATGAAAAAACCTGCTTGAACCCACATTGATGGGTTTCCCATAATGGACCTAACCTTCTTGCCAGCTCCTCCTTAGTTGGCTTTAGCTGAGAACTTTGTTGACATAGAGGACATCTGTAGGGAGACACTGGTTTGTATACAAACTGCCTGTCCCCTGCTGATGCCCACATCTGGGTAAGAATAACGTTTGCTAGAGCACTGCCAGAAATGGCCAAAAGAGAAATCTGGAGTGCGGTGAAGATGTGCAGGAACTAGCCAAGTCACCAACTCTCTTCACATTGGAGTCACTAATAGCACCTCCTGTCCCCCCACTCTTTGTAGGGTGCTCTCATCATCATATTGATACAGTGCAGGGAATGAGGAGGATCCAGCCAGATATGGGATCTGGCAGTAGTGGCATTGCTGGGGACAGGGGGCGTAGTGGCTCCGGTGCCTCATCTGTAAACGATTCCCCACCCATGCTCCAAAACCTGCAACCAGCATAAACAGACACTTCCGTCTCAACCTGGGAGCAGCAGTTTACTTACTCTTGCATTCCCTAAGTGTACTTGGTGTTTCCAAGATGGTGTGTTTCTGAAGTTTTTTCATTTATGTTAAATACACATGCACACAGTCTTTATGATCACCCATTGTAGGTGGACCTGCAGGTTCTTTGTGTGGCCACTTGTGTAACCCTTCTAAAATTCATGTCTAGAGAGTCCTCTTTCCAGCAGCTATTACTGAGCCGGATCCATGATCCGTGCTGGACCCAATGAAATATGCTGAATTTGTCCCGGTATAATTTGCAGATACCGGTGGCAAGTTCAGCAGTGCCCACACCTTGTTTGCTTTCTGTTTGGAGCTGCAACCTGCAAGTGCTAAGAGGGTTTTTTATTTTCAATTCCAGCTGGGCCCCAACCCAAGGACAAATTTTAGTAGCCATCAGTTCTCCTTTTGTTCAAGTATGATCCTGGCTGGGAGATACCTGGAGCCTGTCATCTAGATGCTAATGCAGTGGAGGTAATCTAAGCACACTGCTATATGGACTGTTTTTTGTCTCCATTTTAGTTTTCCCTTCTACCTTAGCATCTTTTTGAGATGGCGGTTTGAACATGTTTTTCACTAACACGACAAAATGCCACACACTCATTTATAATGGCTAGACATTGTTGTCCTGTTGTCTGCATTGTTAGTTTCAGGGATACATACTAGAACACAATGTTCTTGCTTTATTTCTTGCTCATAGGAGGCAACTCTTTTACCCAGACTAAGTAAAGATGTTTTCTGCGTCTCTGGCAGAATGAGTTAAGTCCGGTGCTTTATTATTTAAACAGCGTCCAGTTTGAATTCGGAGAAAGGCACTTCACACTGGAGTTATCATGGAAGCTGCTGAGAGCTATGAATAAGATGCAGATTTGTCGGCCCCAACATTCATTATAATAAGGAAGATAGCTGCGCAGGCAGATGTGTGTAGGCTTGCACACTCAGACGGAGTGATTTGTTAATGCACTGAGGCGGGCTTCCTGAGACATTACACTAAGGTATAGGGTAAGATCATTCCAACTGGGTTTAGCACAAGGGTACTCCCACCATGCTCTCGCTAGTGTAGGGTTATTAATGTTAGACAGGAGTAATATTAAGAACATTTAACATGGTTGCATTGTTTGTGTTTTTCACCATTCTAGTAATGCTTATAACAATGATTTGTCTCATCTATCTAATAACCGCAGTTCATGTTTTACTTGCAAAGATAAGATTTTTTCAATAAACATTTGAAAATGTATTATTGTCTCTTCTCTTGGGCATGCAGAGTTGACAAATGAAAGGGTTAGATCTGTTTCCACAAATTCCTTGGGAATGAGTGGTCATGTTTGAGTTTGCCAACAGCATCTGTAATTCTGGAGGTTTAGGAGTTTGGATGTGGTACTGTGATCTAGCCGAACCAACATTTACTGGTGATATAAGAAGACTCAGTCCATGTATTATGACATTTTCTTGCTCCAATACACAGGCCTACTAAATTCGTAGAAACCGTGTACCAGCAAAACTTGTTATAATTTTATATGTCTTTAAGAGAAACTATGATGTAGAAGCAGGTTTTTGAGCTTCTTCAGCTCATGTACATAAAAGATCTGCGTTCACTCTAAGAATGCTAGATATGTCTGTCTGTATGAGTAATTACAGAAATAAATATTTAAATAGCATTTATTTCTTTTATTTAATTCTTTTATAGTGCTACTCATCCCACTGTAGGGTGTTGGAGAGCTTTACATCACATCCACACGTTATACACTGACAATACATCATCCATGTGTAAAAATCAATGTTCAGGATGTGTTACACAAGACAATAAGGGTTATAAGGTGTTGGAGTCACATATTGCCCTTACTGGTAGGCATTTTATGTTAAGGATGTATGGTCGGTGTTAGAAATGGGATTTCTGGTTGGCTAGGGCAAGCGCCTAAGCCAGGCAGAAACCACCACTCAAGTCAGGGCAAGGGAGTTACACACTGAAGATAACCCCTGCTCACCCCCTTGGTAGCTTGGCACGAGCAGTCAGGCTTATCCCAGAGGCATTGTGTAAAGCGTTTGCGCAACACACACACAGCAGCAACACACTAGGCACACCACAGGGGGGCGGAGCCAGCATTCACCTAGGCAGGCACAGACCTATTCAGGGTCAGGGGACTACTCCACCCACTACTCCAAATGCAGATGCCCTATTCAGCCTAGCGCTGACTCACCCTGCCCCTCCTGGAGCCTCACACACCTCACCAGCCCCTGTCACTCCAAAGCCAGACATGCAATCCACATCAGGCAGGCAGACACATAGCACACAGAAATGCCAACTTCTAAAAGTGGCATTTCTAAAATAGTTATAATAAATCTGCACACACCATTGCGTAGCATTTATTATCACTATTCCAATTATACCAAACTTGACCACGCTGCTCCTCTCATATCAGAAATTACCACTGAAACACTTATCAGGGAATCCCCAATGCATTCCTATGGGAGGGCAGCCTCACAGCAGTGAGAAACCAAAATGGCTGTTTGTCACTACCAGGACATGTCCCACACTTAAGGTACATGTCCTACCTTTTACCTACAATGCACCCTGCCCATAGGGCTAGCTAGGGCCTACCTTAGGGGTGACTGACATGTAGTAAAAGGGGGGTAACAGACATGGCACACACTTTAGGTGCCACGTCACAGCGGCAGTAACACTGCGCGCACAGGCCCTGCAATGGCAGAGGCCTGGGATAGGTTTGAAAGGATACTTTGGTGGGTGGCGCAATCAGCGCTGCAAGCCCACCAGTAGCATTTAATTTACCAGCCCCGGGTATATGAGATACCACTTTACAAGGGAATGACAGGTAATTTAAATGTGCCAAACAGGTGTAGACCAATCCTTACCATATGTAACACAGAGAGCACATGCACTTTACACTGGACAGCAGTGCTAAAGTGCCCAGAGTCCTAAAACCACCAACACCATGTCAGAAAAAAGGGTAGGAGGAAGGCAAAAAGTTCAGGGATGACCCTGCAAAAAGGGCCAAGTCCAACACAACCCCCTTCCAGCCAAAACGCAGGGTAGACCAATCACCACCTTGATGGGCTTCCCTGCTTTGGGTGATAGAACACGGACGCGGGCCCGCAACTGCAGGGGCACCTTCCAGTTCTACGCCACTCTGAACCCATGTGGTTCCCTCTGTCAAAGCTCCCAGGACCAACTAGGCTACCCCACTGGTACTCCCTAGCTGTCCACGGCCAGGACCAGGCCCTAGGCCATCCAGATGTCTCTGGTCCTCGCCAATCCACAGAGTGGGGGGCAGGAACCCCTGGCACATAGTAACCATTCTCCACTCTTCCTCTCATCAGTGCGGTTCCAAACTGCCACTGATCCTCCAACCTAGGGTCCGCACCCTCAGGCTGACCAGAAGTCACGGGCGAGGCTCTCCTCCCCTACCTCTCCTTCTAGGGTTCCGCACTCTCCTCCTATGAGAGGAAACCTCAAAACACAACTCCTCCACCAGTTCAGGGCCTTGACCCTGCAACTGATCTACCAACCTGGGATCTAAACCCTCAGGTTGCACCGGGGTCAGAGGCGAGGACTCTCTCCCTCTGCACCCCCTTCCAGAGTTCTGCACCCTCCCAACTGGAGTGGTACCCCTAGAAGCTACATCGGTCAGGACACTGCTTACAGTTGTCGTTCCCTCCAGGTCAGGCATACCCTGAACCTGGCCTCCCAACCCAGGGACGGAACCCTGCGGTTGAACACTTGCCCGGCGCACCAGGACTTCCTTGGGGGCACACATGCCCCCCCGAGGGTGACACATAACTCATGTGTCGTGTGACAGTCTGCCTGGCGCAGATCTCCCGACCCCTGTCCATCTGACAGTGCGTGAAGATCCCCCAGGACAGAAGTGGTGTCACCATGGTCATTCCTTGGAGACTCAGCCATTCTGGCTGGCCCCTGACCCACTGGTTCTTCCACTGGGGACTCTTTCCCCCTCTCACCCCTCAATCTGGACTTCTGCACCCTCCACTTAGGAGTGGCACTTCCAGACACCAGAACTGATGGAGGCCTGCTTACAGACACTCCCAGTTCACCTGACATTAGGAGATCCCCCTCAACGGGCGGCCCATCAGGACAGACTAGGCTCCCTACCTGGTGTTCCCTTAAGGAACCATCCAGGCCCTGAGACTGAGGTTGGGCACTTTCGGGACATATCCCAGTCTCACTCCTTATCCTAGGAGACAGGACGTGAGGCCCTACAACCTTCCCACTACAACGGGACCTAGCTGGGCTACTCTGAACCTCTCCCACCACTCTGGGTTGGAAAATACCTGAGCCACTCCTCTAAAGGTCACTCCCCAATGCCTCTTCAGAACCTCTGGCAACCACCCAGAGGTCTGCCTCCCGTGCAAGTTCCCTGGGGTCAGAGAACTCACACTCCAACAGGTGTTGGCGCAACCCCGGAAAACAATTACTGAACATGTGCTCTCTGACAACCATATTGAACAGCCCTTCAAAATCATTTGCCGTGCTAACCATCACCCAATCCTACAGTACATCACAACATTCATCCACAAACTCCCCCCAAGACTGGTGAGACAGTTTTCTACTGCCCCTGAACCTCGACCAGCACCCTTCTTCCTGGGAACCAGGCACCATACTCTGGGATCTGGGAGTGGGACTTCCTGCACTGGACTCCATATTGCTGCCACCACTGGACCCAACCCTCACTGGTGAATCCAGACAACTAAAACTGCCCTCAGGGGATAATCTACCCTCCTGAGCTAGTTTCTCCCTGGCGAAGGCCCTCTCTGCCTCCGCCATTCTCTCCTGCGCTAGGACCCTCTCAGTCTCTAGCTTCTTCTCTTCAAGGACCAACACCTTGAGACTCAACTCCTAGGCCAACAAGGCCTTTTTCTCCTCTAAGGCTAACTTCCTATGCTCCAAGTCCAAATTCTGAGCCTCCATTTTTTTTTTTTTTAAACAAAATATTTATTGTTTTACAATATATAATTGTACAGGCATCTCCAAACTATACATGCAACAGTATGCGTTTATAATGAAAAATTAGCAGAGTAATCATGTCCTTGCTGGTGACATAGCTGACATATACTTACGCATTTGTTTCATTATTCATAACAAGGGAAATATCTATTAGAAAAAATAATCATAGAACGCACATGTTATTGGAATCCGATGTTCCAATAGAACCCCATTTTTCTGACCCTACTAATCAACCCTCCCTTCCCTCCTGTCAATCCCACCCCCCCTCGGCGTGCCACATATAGCTTTAGTCGTCTCATTATCCAGCATTACTACAGGTGAGGTCCCCAAGACTAGTCAATGTTTAGTATAGGGAAATCTATCCATGTCAAGCGTAGGGGGAATGCACAGGTTCAGTAGTCCTGTTTATCATGTTGTATAGTGGACAGGGGGCAAGTATCAGTTCAGTTCAGCAGGGGCATCCGCCCTGGAGTCATCGGCTACCTCAGTATCCGGGATTTTCAAAAGGACCACCAATGTTTCCCAAGCCCTTGCTGCCTCCATTGCTTTCTCGTTGTTCGCTCGTGTGGCTAGTTGAAGCCTAACAACGCTTTCACACTCCGCCCATTTGATGAATTCAGTTTTCCATCTTTTAATATTTGGGCCCTTCTTTGATTTCCAGTGTGCCGTGATGTCGTTTTTAGCTAATAGAAGGCCCAAATCCAAAAACTTACTAGTGACCTTATTTTTAGAGGTATGGGGGAACCAGTGCAATAGGCAGGGACCTATAGCCGGCTCTAATTCTCTATCGGTTATTTCATTCAGTAGTGCAATCACATCTATCCAATAAGTCTCCAACTGGGGGCAATCCCATAACATGTGGCAAAAATCTGCCCCTTCTGTATTGCAGCGCGGGCATGCTGCTGAGCTAGTATCAAAATATTTGTTCATTTTAGCTGGTGTGAGATATGCCCTATGTAATATATAAAAGTGCACCAGTTGAAAGCGGGCATTCCTAGTGCTCTTCCACGCCCTTTCCACCAACTCAGCCCAGGGCTTTTCTGGAATCTCATCACCCATATCCTCCTCCCATTTTAATCGCAGCGCAGTTAAGGGAACTAACGTTTCTTGAGTCATACGCCTATAGAGACAAATGACTGCCTTAAAGGTTCCCGCAGCTGAAACTATGTACTGACAGCCCAGTGATATCTGTGGTTCAATCAACCCCTCCCTCCAGTGTTTTTGAATAGCCGCAATAAGTGCAGAGTGGAGCAAGTAGTCTCCCGAGGTAAGTCATATCGCTCTTGCAATTCAGTGAAAGGGAGCAAGGTATTGTTCTCATATATGTCTCCCATTACGGACAGTCCCCTCTCTTTCCAAGTAGTTAGCGTAGTCCAGTTGCCTCCGTGCGATAGTACATCACACATTGACAAAGGAATTTCAGGGGCATAGGGATGTGCAATCTTCGCTCGTTTCTGGCTTCTATTCCAGCAAAGTCACGCCGTTCGCAAACTACCCGGCACTTCAGTAAGCCTAAGTGGTAATTTCAAAACAATTTGGGATAGCACCCGCTGGGAAGACAACCTCCCTCCTACTTCATCCAGTCCTCGGAATTCCAATGCCACTTCCTGAGTAAGCCATTGTAGTTGTGCCGCTAGGTAATAAGTCTCAAAGTCAGGGACAGCCAGACCCCCCTCTGCCCTCGGTCTCATAAGGACAGTCAGCGCCACCCTTCTTCTGCTAGTACCCCACAAAAACCCTGTGATCATTGATTTGAGTTGTGTAAAAACTTTCGCCGGTATCCAGATAGGTAAGGTCCTAAAATAATATAGCAATCTGGGGAGGGTCACCATTTTGAGCAGGGCCACTCGGCCGGCTACCGAGAGAGGCAATGTGCTCCAAAAATCAAAGTTGCCTTTCATTCCCCTAATGGCTCTACTAATATTTCCCTCCAGTAAATCACTTTGTGTATGGTATATTTGGGTCCCGAGGTACGTCAAGCAGCGATACTCCCATTTCACTCCGTCAGCAGTCTGGGGGCCACTATCAGTCGCAGCAGTGGGGAAAAGACAGGATTTTGCCCAATTCACCCTAAGCCCAGCCACAGTGCCAAGGTTATGAAGTAAGCGCTTTGCACCAATAAGTGCATCATCGGTATTTGCTAAAAACATAAGTAAGTCATCTGCATAGAGTGCGATATAATGAGGTTGCCCATGTACACGAAGACCAGGATAATACAGTCCCGTCCTGGCTTGGGCCGCAAGCGGCTCCATAGCCAGAGCAAACAGGAGGGGGGACAGTGGACATCCCTGCCTCGTACCGCGGCTCACTTCACAGGCGTCAGAGATCAATCCTCCCGTTCTTACCCTGGCAGTAGAATGCTTGTATAACAAGGCTGTCCAAGCAACAAAATCAGTTCCTAAGCCAAAATTACGCATGACCTGAAACAAGTAGGGCCACTCCAAGCTATAAAACGCCTTTTCTATGTCTACCGCGAATATAGTGGCGGTCTCTTTCTGATATGTGTCAGCCTCTAAGATCTGAAGTAGTCGCCTTACATTATTTGCTGTGTTCCTAGTGGGGATGAACCCGGACTGATCTCCATGTATTAAGTGCGTCATGTGGGGTAAGAGCCGGGTTGCTAGAATCCGACTCAGTATCTTATAGTCCGTAGTTAGCATGTGTTGGACTTGGCCCTTTTTGCGGGGTCATCCCTAAACTTTTTGCCTTCCTCCTATATTTTTTCTGACCTGTTGTTGGCTGTGTTATGACTCTGGGCACTTTACCACTGCTGATCAGTGCTAAAGTGCATATGCTCTCCCTATTGTAAATTGTGTTATGTATTAGTGACTCCATGATTGGATGATTGGTTTACTTGTCAGTCCCTAGTACAGTGCACTGAGTGTGCTCAGGGCTTGTAAATCCAATGCCGCTGGTGGGCTTGCAGCACTGGTTGTGCCACCCACAGAAGCGGCTTGTAAAATGTGCCTCAGGCCTGCCATTGCAGAGCCTGTGTGCAGCCCAGGGCTGCCACGTCGACTTGGTGAGTACACCCACTTACCAGTCCCTAAACCTTCCCTTTACTGCATGTTGGTCACCCCTAAAGTAGGCCCTAGGGCAGGGTGCATTGTAAGTACAAGGTAGGACATGCCCTGGTGTGTGTGGCATGTCCTAATAGTGAATTACACCCATTTTCGTTTTTCACTATTGCAAGGCTACCTGCTCTCCATAGGCCAGAATGGGCAGACTGACTATTACACCTTATAGTCAGAACTGACCCAGGGAACATGGTAGAAAAACGAATTTAGTATGCCTGAACTCAGAATGATAAAATACATCTTTTAGTGAAGTTGGTTTTAACATTCTGTGTTTGAAAATACCACTTTTAGAAAGTGGGTATTTTCTTGCCTAAACTTCCAAGCCTGCCTCTGCTAGGTTGTGTATTCCTTGTCTGGAGATTGAGTGACAGGGGCTGGGGGTGGCTACAGGAGACAGGGTGAGTCAGCACAGGGCTGAATAGAAAGATCTGCATCCAGAGTGGAGGGAGGAGTTGCACCTGGGTCTGAATAGGGCTGTGCCTGCCTTCCACAATGCTGGCTCCACCTCCTGCCGGGCGGCTGAGCACCCTGCCCCACATTCTGAAAGGAAAGAAGGAGTCAGAAAAACAAAGTGCTCCAGGACTGACCAGAACTGGTTTTGGACTAGGCAGAGGCCTCTCTGCCTTCAGAGAACAAAGGAAAACTGTGTATAAAAGGGGACCCAGACCCCTAGGAAATTAGATCACTTTGGGAAACAAGAAGAAACCTTTGCTGAGGAGCGGAACCAAGAAGGAACTGAGGAGAAGACTATCCCTAAGCTAGAGGGATCTGCCTGCAGTGGTTGCCTGACTGCCAAAGGAAGGAGAAAGGACTTTGTGTGCACTTTTATTCAACTTGTAAAGTATCTCCAAGGGCTTGAGAAAAGAGCTTGCCTCCTGCTGAAGTCTCAGGGACAACAGACTTCAACCACCAGCTCCCCAAGAATCCTTTGGAAGTGCCTGCTGCTGTTTTGGGCCTTCTGAAGGGACTGCGTGTCGCAAGGAGCTGGAAGCGCGACTCAAGAGGAAGAAGCGTGTCGCCGTCGCTGCTGCTGCCGTCGCAACTCCGAAGGAGGGTGTCGCCGCTGTAGCTGTCGCATTGCACCGCATCAAGAGAAGAGTCTCGCATCGAGGAAGAAGCGTGTCGCCGTCGCAGCCGCTGCCGTCGCAACTCCGAAGGAGGGTGTCGCCGCTGTAGCTGTCGCATTGCACCGCATCAAGAGAAGCGCCTCGCATCCACGGAGAAGCGTGCCGCCGTCGGAGCTGCTGCCGTCGCATCACGAAACAAGGGTGTCGCCGCTGCAGTTGTCGCATCGAGCGGAAGCGTCTCGCAACGTTGGAGAAGAGTGTCGCAGCCGAAGCTGCTGCCGTCGCATCGCTGAACAAGGGTGTCGCCGCTGCAGTTGACGCATCGAATCGAGACTTCTCGCAACATCGGAGAAGCGTGCCGCATCAGGAAGAACTTGACGTCTTTATTTCTTTGCACCAGAACTTTGTCGCATTTCCATCGCTGCAACATTGCTTGTTGTGGGAGCGTCCCGCATCGTAAGGTACATTGACTTAAAGTGTCGCATCTTAAGAACTGAACTGAACTAAGCTAAAACTACCATTTTAAGTACAGTATTGTGGATTTTTGTCGTTTATGGTCTTGTGTTAAAACTATATAAAGAATACTTATTTTTGATATGAACCTTGTGTGGTGTCCATCTGTAGTGTTGTCACTAGATTACTGTATGTGTTCACAAATGCTTTACACACTGCCTCTGAGATAAGCCTGTCTGCTCGTGCCAAGCTACCAAGGGGGTGAGCAGGGGTTATTTTAGGAGTGTACCCCTTTACCCTGACTAGAGGCGAGGGTCCCATTTGTCACAAGTACCTACCTGTGCCAACTAGAGACCCCCAATTCTAACATTGGTGGTCAGCGGTGAGGATTCTGGACTTGCATTTGTGACTCATGTACAGTGATTGGTGAACACTACTAGTGAGTGCAGACCAAACGCGACTCACATACTGTTTTTCTGTTTTATGGTGTCCTCCTGGAGGTATTTTTGATACTATGACTCTGGTTAGTTGTTGCAAAATGGAACTCGACTTCTGGCACATGTTTGTCTACACAATGAAGGAACTACGTGTGTTTTGCAAGGAAAGGGGGCTGCCTGTGAAAAGAAGGTCCAGGGAGGATCTAGAGGCATCCCTATTTCAGTATGACTTACCCAGCTGGAAGGCAACACTACCAGTTGAGTCTGAGAAGGAGGAATTCCCTAAAAATGAGGGAGAAACAGAAAAAGATAGCTGGCTTCTGGCTTATGAGCAGGAGCTGAGAGAAATTGACGAAGAGCTGAGAGAGCTTGATGAGGCTCAGAGGGCCTTAGCCCAAGAAAAAGAAATTTGGGCAGCTCAGGAAGTGAGCTTTGCTGAGTTGGAGGTGGAGTCCAGCTCAGATGGTGGCAGCAAAATTAAGTTATTCAGTGCTGAGAGAGTAGTGCACACACCCAGAGATGTGGCGCCTGACTTGGAGGGGGTTAACATACACCAGGAGGTTCAAGGACATGAGGTAGCTCCAGTAGTGCGCAGTGTCCCTGAGAGGAATAGGGAAACTGACACAGGGATTCATGGTCCTAGTGCTGGGAGGGACACTCTACTGACTCTAGATGAGAGGTACAGGGAGAGGGGTTCCCCAATGGTTGAAGTCCTGGTGTGTGAGTGTGAAGACCGCCCAGAAGAGTGTGGGTTGAGTGACAGAGACAGTCAGATACTGTCTTGCCAGTCTCAGGAGAGTGGTGTGGGGTACGTATGTGAGGCACTGGATGGTGAGGTGAAGGATAGTTTGGTTAACACCTGTGAGGGGTTATGTGATCCAATTGTGGGAGAGCATATTGTAAGTCCCTGTTTTCCAGAGCTATGCCAACACCTGTTGGAATGTGAGTTCTCTGACCCCAGGGAGCTCACAATGGAGGCAGACCTTTTGGTGGATTCCAGAGGGTCTGAAGAGGCATTGGGGAGTGACCCTAAGAGGAATGGCTCAGGTGTCTTCCAACCCAGAGTGGTGGGAGAGGTTCAGTGTAGCCCAGCTAGGACCCATGGTAATGGGAGGGGTGTAGGGGCTCACGTCCTGTCTCTGAGGAGAAGGAGTGAGTGTGGGGCTGCATGTCCCAAGGTGCCCGAAACCCAGTCTCAGAGCCTGGATGGTTCTTTAAGGGAACACCAGGTAGGGAGCCTAGGCTGCCCTGATGGGCCGCCTGTTGAGGAGGATCTCCTAGTGTCTAGAGAACCTGGAGCGTCTGTAAATGGAGCTCCAGTGGTTCTGGTGTCTGGCAGTGCCGCTCCAGTTGGGAGGGTGCAGAAGTCCAGAGTGAGGGGTGAGAGGGGGAGAGAGTCCCCAGTGGAAGAACCAGTGGGTCAGGGACCAGCCAGAAGGGCTGAGTCACCAGTGAATGACCATGGTGACACCACTTCTGTCCTGGGGGATCTTCATGCGCTGTCAGATGGACAGGGGCGGGAGATCTGCGCCAGGCAGACTGTCACACAACACATGAGAGATGTGTTACCCTCTGGGGGGCATGCGTGATCCCCAGGAAGTCCTGGTGCGCCAGGCAGATTATTACACAACTCTAGAGGAGTGTGTTTCCCTTGGGGGGGTTGGTGTACCCTCCCGGAAGTCCTGGGTTGCCAGGCACAGGTCCAGCCTAAGGGTACAGACCCTGGGTTGGAGGGCCAGGTTCAGGGTGTCCCCCTGACCTGGAGGAAGGGGCAGCTGCTAACAGTGCCCCTACCAGTTTGTCTTCTGGGGGCACCGCTCCAGGGGGAGGGTGCAGGACCCCAGTAAGGGGGCGGGGAGAGGACAGCCTCCCCCTGGCCTCTACCCAGTCTAAGGGTACAGACCCTATGCTGAGATCCCAGTTGCAGGATAGAACCCCTGAACTGGTGGGCGAACTGTGCAGGACACCTGCCACAGGTGCCCTGACAATTCTGGAAGGGGGTACCGCTCCTGATGGGAGGGGGCAGTACTCTGGAAGGGGGTGCAGAGGGAGGGAGTCCTCGCCTCTGACCCCGGTTCAACTGGAGGGTTTAGACCCTAGATTGGAGGACCAGGTTCAGGGTGTCCCCCCTGACCTGGACACCCAGTTTCAGGATAAAACCCCTGAACTGGTGGGCGAATTGTGCCGGACACCTGCCACAGGTGCCCTGGCAATTCTGGAAGGGGGTACCACTCCAGGTGGGAGGGTACAGAGCCCAAACAAGGAGGAGGAGGACCGGGTGTGGGAAAGCCCACCCCAGTCTCCAGTCCAGCCGCCGGGTACAGGCCCGGGGCTGGTAGGTCAGTGTCAGGATGTCATACCTGACCTGACAGGAGGGAGGGTGGACAAAGGGTGCCAAGCACCTGGGGCTAATGCCCCCCACTCTCTGACGCCACAGAGGTTTGAAAGCCCTGAGAAGCATAAGGCCTGGGTCTCATCCCTGACCACTGTCGGTGGCCACTGTGGCTTGCTGTCAGTCTGTTGGGACACACCTGTGAGCAAGTTAAGGTTAGGTGCTGCACAGGTGGGGTCCACAGGTGAGGAGAAGGGTTCCCCATGGATTAGCTTGGTGGGCCCTGAGAGTATGGACAGAGTGATTCCAATAGGTTCAGATTGGCGTAGAACTGGAGTATGCCCCTGCTGTTGTGGGCCAGGGTCCAGGTTCTATCGCCCAAAGCAGGAAGCCCATCAGGGTAGTGATTGGTCTCCCTGCGTTTTTGGCTGGAAGGGGGTTGTGTTGGACTTGGCCCTTTTGCGGGGTCATCCCTAAACTTTTGCCTTCCTCCTATATTTTTTCTGACCTGTTGTTGGCTGTGTTATGACTCTGGGCACTTTACCACTGCTGATCAGTGCTAAAGTGCATATGCTCTCCCTATTGTAAATTGTGTTATGTATTAGTGACTCCATGATTGGATGATTGGTTTACTTGTCAGTCCCTAGTACAGTGCACTGAGTGTGCCCAGGGCTTGTAAATCCAATGCCGCTGGTGGGCTTGCAGCACTGGTTGTGCCACCCACAGAAGCGGCTTGTAAATGTGCCTCAGGCCTGCCATTGCAGAGCCTGTGTGCAGCCCAGGGCTGCCACGTCGACTTGGTGAGTACACCCACTTACCAGTCCCTAAACCTTCCCTTTACTGCATGTTGGTCACCCCTAAAGTAGGCCCTAGGGCAGGGTGCATTGTAAGTACAAGGTAGGACATGCCCTGGTGTGTGTGGCATGTCCTAATAGTGAATTACAGCCATTTTCGTTTTTCACTATTGCAAGGCTACCTGCTCTCCATAGGCCAGAATGGGCAGACTGACTATTACACCTTATAGTCAGAACTGACCCAGGGAACATGGTAGAAAAACGAATTTAGTATGCCTGAACTCAGAATGATAAAATACATCTTTTAGTGAAGTTGGTTTTAACATTCTGTGTTTGAAAATACCACTTTTAGAAAGTGGGTATTTTCTTGCCTAAACTTCCAAGCCTGCCTCTGCTAGGTTGTGTATTCCTTGTCTGGAGATTGAGTGACAGGGGCTGGGGGTGGCTACAGGAGACAGGGTGAGTCAGCACAGGGCTGAATAGAAAGATCTGCATCCAGAGTGGAGGGAGGAGTTGCACCTGGGTCTGAATAGGGCTGTGCCTGCCTTCCACAATGCTGGCTCCACCTCCTGCCGGGCGGCTGAGCACCCTGCCCCACATTCTGAAAGGAAAGAAGGAGTCAGAAAAACAAAGTGCTCCAGGACTGACCAGAACTGGTTTTGGACTAGGCAGAGGCCTCTCTGCCTTCAGAGAACAAAGGAAAACTGTGTATAAAAAGGGGACCCAGACCCCTAGGAAATTAGATCACTTTGGGAAACAAGAAGAAACCTTTGCTGAGGAGCGGAACCAAGAAGGAACTGAGGAGAAGACTATCCCTAAGCTAGAGGGATCTGCCTGCAGTGGTTGCCTGACTGCCAGAGGAAGGAGAAAGGACTTTGTGTGCACTTTTATTCAACTTGTAAAGTATCTCCAAGGGCTTGAGAAAAGAGCTTGCCTCCTGCTGAAGTCTCAGGGACAACAGACTTCAACCACCAGCTCCCCAAGAATCCTTTAGAAGTGCCTGCTGCTGTTTTGGGCCTTCTGAAGGGACTGCGTGTCGCAAGGAGCTGGAAGCGCGACTCAAGAGGAAGAAGCGTGTCGCCGTCGCTGCTGCTGCCGTCGCAACTCCGAAGGAGGGTGTCGCCGCTGTAGCTGTCGCATTGCACCGCATCAAGAGAAGAGTCTCGCATCGAGGAAGAAGCGTGTCGCCGTCGCAGCCGCTGCCGTCGCAACTCCGAAGGAGGGTGTCGCCGCTGTAGCTGTCGCATTGCACCGCATCAAGAGAAGCGCCTCGCATCCACGGAGAAGCGTGCCGCCGTCGGAGCTGCTGCCGTCGCATCACGAAACAAGGGTGTCGCCGCTGCAGTTGTCGCATCGAGCGGAAGCGTCTCGCAACGTTGGAGAAGAGTGTCGCAGCCGAAGCTGCTGCCGTCGCATCGCTGAACAAGGGTGTCGCCGCTGCAGTTGACGCATCGAATCGAGACTTCTCGCAACATCGGAGAAGCGTGCCGCATCAGGAAGAACTTGACGTCTTTATTTCTTTGCACCAGAACTTTGTCGCATTTCCATCGCTGCAACATTGCTTGTTGTGGGAGCGTCCCGCATCGTAAGGTACATTGACTTAAAGTGTCGCATCTTAAGAACTGAACTGAACTAAGCTAAAACTACCATTTTAAGTACAGTATTGTGGATTTTTGTCGTTTATGGTCTTGTGTTAAAACTATATAAAGAATACTTATTTTTGATATGAACCTTGTGTGGTGTCCATCTGTAGTGTTGTCACTAGATTACTGTATGTGTTCACAAATGCTTTACACACTGCCTCTGAGATAAGCCTGTCTGCTCGTGCCAAGCTACCAAGGGGGTGAGCAGGGGTTATTTTAGGAGTGTACCCCTTTACCCTGACTAGAGGCGAGGGTCCCTATTTGTCACAAGTACCTACCTGTGCCAACTAGAGACCCCCAATTCTAACATTGGTGGTCAGCGGTGAGGATTCTGGACTTGCATTTGTGACTCATGTACAGTGATTGGTGAACACTACTAGTGAGTGCAGACCAAACGCGACCACATACTGTTTTTCTGTTTTATGGTGTCCTCCTGGAGGTATTTTTGATACTATGACTCTGGTTAGTTGTTGCAAAATGGAACTCGACTTCTGGCACATGTTTGTCTACACAATGAAGGAACTACGTGTGTTTTGCAAGGAAAGGGGGCTGCCTGTGAAAAGAAGGTCCAGGGAGGATCTAGAGGCATCCCTATTTCAGTATGACTTACCCAGCTGGAAGGCAACACTACCAGTTGAGTCTGAGAAGGAGGAATTCCCTAAAAATGAGGGAGAAACAGAAAAGATAGCTGGCTTCTGGCTTATGAGCAGGAGCTGAGAGAAATTGACGAAGAGCTGAGAGAGCTTGATGAGGCTCAGAGGGCCTTAGCCCAAGAAAAAGAAATTTGGGCAGCTCAGGAAGTGAGCTTTGCTGAGTTGGAGGTGGAGTCCAGCTCAGATGGTGGCAGCAAAATTAAGTTATTCAGTGCTGAGAGAGTAGTGCACACACCCAGAGATGTGGCGCCTGACTTGGAGGGGGTTAACATACACCAGGAGGTTCAAGGACATGAGGTAGCTCCAGTAGTGCGCAGTGTCCCTGAGAGGAATAGGGAAACTGACACAGGGATTCATGGTCCTAGTGCTGGGAGGGACACTCTACTGACTCTAGATGAGAGGTACAGGGAGAGGGGTTCCCCAATGGTTGAAGTCCTGGTGTGTGAGTGTGAAGACCGCCCAGAAGAGTGTGGGTTGAGTGACAGAGACAGTCAGATACTGTCTTGCCAGTCTCAGGAGAGTGGTGTGGGGTACGTATGTGAGGCACTGGATGGTGAGGTGAAGGATAGTTTGGTTAACACCTGTGAGGGGTTATGTGATCCAATTGTGGGAGAGCATATTGTAAGTCCCTGTTTTCCAGAGCTATGCCAACACCTGTTGGAATGTGAGTTCTCTGACCCCAGGGAGCTCACAATGGAGGCAGACCTTTTGGTGGATTCCAGAGGGTCTGAAGAGGCATTGGGGAGTGACCCTAAGAGGAATGGCTCAGGTGTCTTCCAACCCAGAGTGGTGGGAGAGGTTCAGTGTAGCCCAGCTAGGACCCATGGTAATGGGAGGGGTGTAGGGGCTCACGTCCTGTCTCTGAGGAGAAGGAGTGAGTGTGGGGCTGCATGTCCCAAGGTGCCCGAAACCCAGTCTCAGAGCCTGGATGGTTCTTTAAGGGAACACCAGGTAGGGAGCCTAGGCTGCCCTGATGGGCCGCCTGTTGAGGAGGATCTCCTAGTGTCTAGAGAACCTGGAGCGTCTGTAAATGGAGCTCCAGTGGTTCTGGTGTCTGGCAGTGCCGCTCCAGTTGGGAGGGTGCAGAAGTCCAGAGTGAGGGGTGAGAGGGGGAGAGAGTCCCCAGTGGAAGAACCAGTGGGTCAGGGACCAGCCAGAAGGGCTGAGTCACCAGTGAATGACCATGGTGACACCACTTCTGTCCTGGGGGATCTTCATGCGCTGTCAGATGGACAGGGGGCGGGAGATCTGCGCCAGGCAGACTGTCACACAACACATGAGAGATGTGTTACCCTCTGGGGGGCATGCGTGATCCCCAGGAAGTCCTGGTGCGCCAGGCAGATTATTACACAACTCTAGAGGAGTGTGTTTCCTTTGGGGGGTTGGTGTACCCTCCCGGAAGTCCTGGGTTGCCAGGCACAGGTCCAGCCTAAGGGTACAGACCCTGGGTTGGAGGGCCAGGTTCAGGGTGTCCCCCTGACCTGGAGGAAGGGGCAGCTGCTAACAGTGCCCCTACCAGTTTGTCTTCTGGGGGCACCGCTCCAGGGGGAGGGTGCAGGACCCCAGTAAGGGGGCGGGGAGAGGACAGCCTCCCCTGGCCTCTACCCAGTCTAAGGGTACAGACCCTATGCTGAGATCCCAGTTGCAGGATAGAACCCCTGAACTGGTGGGCGAGCTGTGCAGGACACCTGCCACAGGTGCCCTGACAATTCTGGAAGGGGGTACCGCTCCTGATGGGAGGGGGCAGTACTCTGGAAGGGGGTGCAGAGGGAGGGAGTCCTCGCCTCTGACCCCGGTTCAACTGGAGGGTTTAGACCCTAGATTGGAGGACCAGGTTCAGGGTGTCCCCCCTGACCTGGACACCCAGTTGCAGGATAGAACCCCTGAACTGGTGGGCGAATTGTGCCGGACACCTGCCACAGGTGCCCTGGCAATTCTGGAAGGGGGTACCACTCCAGGTGGGAGGGTACAGAGCCCAAACAAGGAGGAGGAGGACCGGGTGTGGGAAAGCCCACCCCAGTCTCCAGTCCAGCAGGCCCGGGGCTGGTAGGTCAGTGTCAGGATGTCATACCTGACCTGACAGGAGGGAGGGTGGACAAAGGGTGCCAAGCACCTGGGGCTAATGCCCCCCGCTCTCTGACGCCACAGAGGTTTGAAAGCCCTGAGAAGCATAAGGCCTGGGTCTCATCCCTGACCACTGTCGGTGGCCACTGTGGCTTGCTGTCAGTCTGTTGGGACACACCTGTGAGCAAGTTAAGGTTAGGTGCTGCACAGGTGGGGTCCACAGGTGAGGAGAAGGGTTCCCCATGGATTAGCTTGGTGGGCCCTGAGAGTATGGACAGAGTGATTCCAATAGGTTCAGATTGGCGTAGAACTGGAGTATGCCCCTGCTGTTGTGGGCCAGGGTCCAGGTTCTATCGCCCAAAGCAGGGAAGCCCATCAGGGTAGTGATTGGTCTCCCCTGCGTTTTTGGCTGGAAGGGGGTTGTGTTGGACTTGGCCCTTTTTGCGGGGTCATCCCTAAACTTTTTGCCTTCCTCCTATATTTTTTCTGACCTGTTGTTGGCTGTGTTATGACTCTGGGCACTTTACCACTGCTGATCAGTGCTAAAGTGCATATGCTCTCCCTATTGTAAATTGTGTTATGTATTAGTGACTCCATGATTGGATGATTGGTTTACTTGTCAGTCCCTAGTACAGTGCACTGAGTGTGCCCAGGGCTTGTAAATCCAATGCCGCTGGTGGGCTTGCAGCACTGGTTGTGCCACCCACAGAAGCGGCTTGTAAATGTGCCTCAGGCCTGCCATTGCAGAGCCTGTGTGCAGCCCAGGGCTGCCACGTCGACTTGGTGAGTACACCCACTTACCAGTCCCTAAACCTTCCCTTTACTGCATGTTGGTCACCCCTAAAGTAGGCCCTAGGGCAGGGTGCATTGTAAGTACAAGGTAGGACATGCCCTGGTGTGTGTGGCATGTCCTAATAGTGAATTACAGCCATTTTCGTTTTTCACTATTGCAAGGCTACCTGCTCTCCATAGGCCAGAATGGGCAGACTGACTATTACACCTTATAGTCAGAACTGACCCAGGGAACATGGTAGAAAAACGAATTTAGTATGCCTGAACTCAGAATGATAAAATACATCTTTTAGTGAAGTTGGTTTTAACATTCTGTGTTTGAAAATACCACTTTTAGAAAGTGGGTATTTTCTTGCCTAAACTTCCAAGCCTGCCTCTGCTAGGTTGTGTATTCCTTGTCTGGAGATTGAGTGACAGGGGCTGGGGGTGGCTACAGGAGACAGGGTGAGTCAGCACAGGGCTGAATAGAAAGATCTGCATCCAGAGTGGAGGGAGGAGTTGCACCTGGGTCTGAATAGGGCTGTGCCTGCCTTCCACAATGCTGGCTCCACCTCCTGCCGGGCGGCTGAGCACCCTGCCCCACATTCTGAAAGGAAAGAAGGAGTCAGAAAAACAAAGTGCTCCAGGACTGACCAGAACTGGTTTTGGACTAGGCAGAGGCCTCTCTGCCTTCAGAGAACAAAGGAAAACTGTGTATAAAAAGGGGACCCAGACCCCTAGGAAATTAGATCACTTTGGGAAACAAGAAGAAACCTTTGCTGAGGAGCGGAACCAAGAAGGAACTGAGGAGAAGACTATCCCTAAGCTAGAGGGATCTGCCTGCAGTGGTTGCCTGACTGCCAAAGGAAGGAGAAAGGACTTTGTGTGCACTTTTATTCAACTTGTAAAGTATCTCCAAGGGCTTGAGAAAAGAGCTTGCCTCCTGCTGAAGTCTCAGGGACAACAGACTTCAACCACCAGCTCCCCAAGAATCCTTTGGAAGTGCCTGCTGCTGTTTTGGGCCTTCTGAAGGGACTGCGTGTCGCAAGGAGCTGGAAGCGCGACTCAAGAGGAAGAAGCGTGTCGCCGTCGCTGCTGCTGCCGTCGCAACTCCGAAGGAGGGTGTCGCCGCTGTAGCTGTCGCATTGCACCGCATCAAGAGAAGAGTCTCGCATCGAGGAAGAAGCGTGTCGCCGTCGCAGCCGCTGCCGTCGCAACTCCGAAGGAGGGTGTCGCCGCTGTAGCTGTCGCATTGCACCGCATCAAGAGAAGCGCCTCGCATCCACGGAGAAGCGTGCCGCCGTCGGAGCTGCTGCCGTCGCATCACGAAACAAGGGTGTCGCCGCTGCAGTTGTCGCATCGAGCGGAAGCGTCTCGCAACGTTGGAGAAGAGTGTCGCAGCCGAAGCTGCTGCCGTCGCATCGCTGAACAAGGGTGTCGCCGCTGCAGTTGACGCATCGAATCGAGACTTCTCGCAACATCGGAGAAGCGTGCCGCATCAGGAAGAACTTGACGTCTTTATTTCTTTGCACCAGAACTTTGTCGCATTTCCATCGCTGCAACATTGCTTGTTGTGGAAGCGTCCCGCATCGTAAGGTACATTGACTTAAAGTGTCGCATCTTAAGAACTGAACTGAACTAAGCTAAAACTACCATTTTAAGTACAGTATTGTGGATTTTTGTCGTTTATGGTCTTGTGTTAAAACTATATAAAGAATACTTATTTTTGTTATGAACCTTGTGTGGTGTCCATCTGTAGTGTTGTCACTAGATTACTGTATGTGTTCACAAATGCTTTACACACTGCCTCTGAGATAAGCCTGTCTGCTCGTGCCAAGCTACCAAGGGGGTGAGCAGGGGTTATTTTAGGAGTGTACCCCTTTACCCTGACTAGAGGCGAGGGTCCCTATTTGTCACAAGTACCTACCTGTGCCAACTAGAGACCCCCAATTCTAACATTGGTGGTCAGCGGTGAGGATTCTGGACTTGCATTTGTGAATCATGTACAGTGATTGGTGAACACTACTAGTGAGTGCAGACCAAACGCGACCACATACTGTTTTTCTGTTTTATGGTGTCCTCCTGGAGGTATTTTTGATACTATGACTCTGGTTAGTTGTTGCAAAATGGAACTCGACTTCTGGCACATGTTTGTCTACACAATGAAGGAACTACGTGTGTTTTGCAAGGAAAGGGGGCTGCCTGTGAAAAGAAGGTCCAGGGAGGATCTAGAGGCATCCCTATTTCAGTATGACTTACCCAGCTGGAAGGCAACACTACCAGTTGAGTCTGAGAAGGAGGAATTCCCTAAAAGTGAGGGAGAAACAGAAAAAGATAGCTGGCTTCTGGCTTATGAGCAGGAGCTGAGAGAAATTGACGAAGAGCTGAGAGAGCTTGATGAGGCTCAGAGGGCCTTAGCCCAAGAAAAAGAAATTTGGGCAGCTCAGGAAGTGAGCTTTGCTGAGTTGGAGGTGGAGTCCAGCTCAGATGGTGGCAGCAAAATTAAGTTATTCAGTGCTGAGAGAGTAGTGCACACACCCAGAGATGTGGCGCCTGACTTGGAGGGGGTTAACATACACCAGGAGGTTCAAGGACATGAGGTAGCTCCAGTAGTGCGCAGTGTCCCTGAGAGGAATAGGGAAACTGACACAGGGATTCATGGTCCTAGTGCTGGGAGGGACACTCTACTGACTCTAGATGAGAGGTACAGGGAGAGGGGTTCCCCAATGGTTGAAGTCCTGGTGTGTGAGTGTGAAGACCGCCCAGAAGAGTGTGGGTTGAGTGACAGAGACAGTCAGATACTGTCTTGCCAGTCTCAGGAGAGTGGTGTGGGGTACGTATGTGAGGCACTGGATGGTGAGGTGAAGGATAGTTTGGTTAACACCTGTGAGGGGTTATGTGATCCAATTGTGGGAGAGCATATTGTAAGTCCCTGTTTTCCAGAGCTATGCCAACACCTGTTGGAATGTGAGTTCTCTGACCCCAGGGAGCTCACAATGGAGGCAGACAGGCAGACCTTTTGGTGGATTCCAGAGGGTCTGAAGAGGCATTGGGGAGTGACCCTAAGAGGAATGGCTCAGGTGTCTTCCAACCCAGAGTGGTGGGAGAGGTTCAGTGTAGCCCAGCTAGGAACCATGGTAATGGGAGGGGTGTAGGGGCTCACGTCCTGTCTCTGAGGAGAAGGAGTGAGTGTGGGGCTGCATGTCCCAAGGTGCCCGAAACCCAGTCTCAGAGCCTGGATGGTTCTTTAAGGGAACACCAGGTAGGGAGCCTAGGCTGCCCTGATGGGCCGCCTGTTGAGGAGGATCTCCTAGTGTCTAGAGAACCTGGAGCGTCTGTAAATGGAGCTCCAGTGGTTCTGGTGTCTGGCAGTGCCGCTCCAGTTGGGAGGGTGCAGAAGTCCAGAGTGAGGGGTGAGAGGGGAGAGAGTCCCCAGTGGAAGAACCAGTGGGTCAGGGACCAGCCAGAAGGGCTGAGTCACCAGTGAATGACCATGGTGACACCACTTCTGTCCTGGGGGATCTTCATGCGCTGTCAGATGGACAGGAGGCGGGAGATCTGCGCCAGGCAGACTGTCACACAACACATGAGAGATGTGTTACCCTCTGGGGGGGCATGCGTGATCCCCAGGAAGTCCTGGTGCGCCAGGCAGATTATTACACAACTCTAGAGGAGTGTGTTTCCCTTGGGGGGGGTTGGTGTACCCTCCCGGAAGTCCTGGGTTGCCAGGCACAGGTCCAGCCTAAGGGTACAGACCCTGGGTTGGAGGGCCAGGTTCAGGGTGTCCCCCTGACCTGGAGGAAGGGGCAGCTGCTAACAGTGCCCCTACCAGTTTGTCTTCTGGGGCACCGCTCCAGGGGGAGGGTGCAGGACCCCAGTAAGGGGGCGGGGAGAGGACAGCCTCCCCCTGGCCTCTACCCAGTCTAAGGGTACAGACCCTATGCTGAGATCCCAGTTGCAGGATAGAACCCCTGAACTGGTGGGCGACTGTGCAGGACACCTGCCACAGGTGCCCTGACAATTCTGGAAGGGGGTACCGCTCCTGATGGGAGGGGGCAGTACTCTGGAAGGGGGTGCAGAGGGAGGGAGTCCTCGCCTCTGACCCCGGTTCAACTGGAGGGTTTAGACCCTAGATTGGAGGACCAGGTTCAGGGTGTCCCCCTGACCTGGACACCCAGTTGCAGGATAGAACCCCTGAACTGGTGGGCGGACTGTGCCGGACACCTGCCACAGGTGCCCTGGCAATTCTGGAAGGGGGTACCACTCCAGGTGGGAGGGTACAGAGCCCAAACAAGGAGGAGGAGGACCGGGTGTGGGAAAGCCCACCCCAGTCTCCAGTCCAGCCGCCGGGTACAGGCCCGGGGCTGGTAGGTCAGTGTCAGGATGTCATACCTGACCTGACAGGAGGGAGAGTGGACAAAGGGTGCCAAGCACCTGGGGCTAATGCCCCCGCTCTCTGACGCCACAGAGGTTTGAAAGCCCTGAGAAGCATAAGGCCTGGGTCTCATCCCTGACCACTGTCGGTGGCCACTGTGGCTTGCTGTCAGTCTGTTGGGACACACCTGTGAGCAAGTTAAGGTTAGGTGCTGCACAGGTGGGGTCCACAGGTGAGGAGAAGGGTTCCCCATGGATTAGCTTGGTGGGCCCTGAGAGTATGGACAGAGTGATTCCAATAGGTTCAGATTGGCGTAGAACTGGAGTATGCCCCTGCTGTTGTGGGCCAGGGTCCAGGTTCTATCGCCCAAAGCAGGGAAGCCCATCAGGGTAGTGATTGGTCTCCCCTGCGTTTTTGGCTGGAAGGGGGTTGTGTTGGACTTGGCCCTTTTTGCAGGGTCATCCCTAAACTTTTTGCCTTCCTCCTATATTTTTTCTGACCTGTTGTTGGCTGTGTTATGACTCTGGGCACTTTACCACTGCTGATCAGTGCTAAAGTGCATATGCTCTCCCTATTGTAAATTGTGTTATGTATTAGTGACTCCATGATTGGATGATTGGTTTACTTGTCAGTCCCTAGTACAGTGCACTGAGTGTGCCCAGGGCTTGTAAATCCAATGCCGCTGGTGGGCTTGCAGCACTGGTTGTGCCACCCACAGAAGCGGCTTGTAAAATGTGCCTCAGGCCTGCCATTGCAGAGCCTGTGTGCAGCCCAGGGCTGCCATGTCGACTTGGTGAGTACACCCACTTACCAGTCCCTAAACCTTCCCTTTACTGCATGTTGGTCACCCCTAAAGTAGGCCCTAGGGCAGGGTGCATTGTAAGTACAAGGTAGGACATGCCCTGGTGTGTGTGGCATGTCCTAATAGTGAATTACAGCCATTTTCGTTTTTCACTATTGCAAGGCTACCTGCTCTCCATAGGCCAGAATGGGCAGACTGACTATTACACCTTATAGTCAGAACTGACCCAGGGAACATGGTAGAAAAACGAATTTAGTATGCCTGAACTCAGAATGATAAAATACATCTTTTAGTGAAGTTGGTTTTAACATTCTGTGTTTGAAAATACCACTTTTAGAAAGTGGGTATTTTCTTGCCTAAACTTCCAAGCCTGCCTCTGCTAGGTTGTGTATTCCTTGTCTGGAGATTGAGTGACAGGGGCTGGGGGTGGCTACAGGAGACAGGGTGAGTCAGCACAGGGCTGAATAGAAAGATCTGCATCCAGAGTGGAGGGAGGAGTTGCACCTGGGTCTGAATAGGGCTGTGCCTGCCTTCCACAATGCTGGCTCCACCTCCTGCCGGGCGGCTGAGCACCCTGCCCCACATTCTGAAAGGAAAGAAGGAGTCAGAAAAACAAAGTGCTCCAGGACTGACCAGAACTGGTTTTGGACTAGGCAGAGGCCTCTCTGCCTTCAGAGAACAAAGGAAAACTGTGTATAAAAAGGGGACCCAGACCCCTAGGAAATTAGATCACTTTGGGAAACAAGAAGAAACCTTTGCTGAGGAGCGGAACCAAGAAGGAACTGAGGAGAAGACTATCCCTAAGCTAGAGGGATCTGCCTGCAGTGGTTGCCTGACTGCCAAAGGAAGGAGAAAGGACTTTGTGTGCACTTTTATTCAACTTGTAAAGTATCTCCAAGGGCTTGAGAAAAGAGCTTGCCTCCTGCTGAAGTCTCAGGGACAACAGACTTCAACCACCAGCTCCCCAAGAATCCTTTGGAAGTGCCTGCTGCTGTTTTGGGCCTTCTGAAGGGACTGCGTGTCGCAAGGAGCTGGAAGCGCGACTCAAGAGGAAGAAGCGTGTCGCCGTCGCTGCTGCTGCCGTCGCAACTCCGAAGGAGGGTGTCGCCGCTGTAGCTGTCGCATTGCACCGCATCAAGAGAAGAGTCTCGCATCGAGGAAGAAGCGTGTCGCCGTCGCAGCCGCTGCCGTCGCAACTCCGAAGGAGGGTGTCGCCGCTGTAGCTGTCGCATTGCACCGCATCAAGAGAAGCGCCTCGCATCCACGGAGAAGCGTGCCGCCGTCGGAGCTGCTGCCGTCGCATCACGAAACAAGGGTGTCGCCGCTGCAGTTGTCGCATCGAGCGGAAGCGTCTCGCAACGTTGGAGAAGAGTGTCGCAGCCGAAGCTGTTGCCGTCGCATCGCTGAACAAGGGTGTCGCCGCTGCAGTTGACGCATCGAATCGAGACTTCTCGCAACATCGGAGAAGCGTGCCGCATCAGGAAGAACTTGACGTCTTTATTTCTTTGCACCAGAACTTTGTCGCATTTCCATCGCTGCAACATTGCTTGTTGTGGAAGCGTCCCGCATCGTAAGGTACATTGACTTAAAGTGTCGCATCTTAAGAACTGAACTGAACTAAGCTAAAACTACCATTTTAAGTACAGTATTGTGGATTTTTGTCGTTTATGGTCTTGTGTTAAAACTATATAAAGAATACTTATTTTTGATATGAACCTTGTGTGGTGTCCATCTGTAGTGTTGTCACTAGATTACTGTATGTGTTCACAAATGCTTTACACACTGCCTCTGAGATAAGCCTGTCTGCTCGTGCCAAGCTACCAAGGGGGTGAGCAGGGGTTATTTTAGGAGTGTACCCCTTTACCCTGACTAGAGGCGAGGGTCCCTATTTGTCACAAGTACCTACCTGTGCCAACTAGAGACCCCCAATTCTAACATTGGTGGTCAGCGGTGAGGATTCTGGACTTGCATTTGTGACTCATGTACAGTGATTGGTGAACACTACTAGTGAGTGCAGACCAAACGCGACCACATACTGTTTTTCTGTTTTATGGTGTCCTCCTGGAGGTATTTTTGATACTATGACTCTGGTTAGTTGTTGCAAAATGGAACTCGACTTCTGGCACATGTTTGTCTACACAATGAAGGAACTACGTGTGTTTTGCAAGGAAAGGGGGCTGCCTGTGAAAAGAAGGTCCAGGGAGGATCTAGAGGCATCCCTATTTCAGTATGACTTACCCAGCTGGAAGGCAACACTACCAGTTGAGTCTGAGAAGGAGGAATTCCCTAAAAATGAGGGAGAAACAGAAAAAGATAGCTGGCTTCTGGCTTATGAGCAGGAGCTGAGAGAAATTGACGAAGAGCTGAGAGAGCTTGATGAGGCTCAGAGGGCCTTAGCCCAAGAAAAAGAAATTTGGGCAGCTCAGGAAGTGAGCTTTGCTGAGTTGGAGGTGGAGTCCAGCTCAGATGGTGGCAGCAAAATTAAGTTATTCAGTGCTGAGAGAGTAGTGCACACACCCAGAGATGTGGCGCCTGACTTGGAGGGGGGTTAACATACACCAGGAGGTTCAAGGACATGAGGTAGCTCCAGTAGTGCGCAGTGTCCCTGAGAGGAATAGGGAAACTGACACAGGGATTCATGGTCCTAGTGCTGGGAGGGACACTCTACTGACTCTAGATGAGAGGTACAGGGAGAGGGGTTCCCCAATGGTTGAAGTCCTGGTGTGTGAGTGTGAAGACCGCCCAGAAGAGTGTGGGTTGAGTGACAGAGACAGTCAGATACTGTCTTGCCAGTCTCAGGAGAGTGGTGTGGGGTACGTATGTGAGGCACTGGATGGTGAGGTGAAGGATAGTTTGGTTAACACCTGTGAGGGGTTATGTGATCCAATTGTGGGAGAGCATATTGTAAGTCCCTGTTTTCCAGAGCTATGCCAACACCTGTTGGAATGTGAGTTCTCTGACCCCAGGGAGCTCACAATGGAGGCAGACCTTTTGGTGGATTCCAGAGGGTCTGAAGAGGCATTGGGGAGTGACCCTAAGAGGAATGGCTCAGGTGTCTTCCAACCCAGAGTGGTGGGAGAGGTTCAGTGTAGCCCAGCTAGGACCCATGGTAATGGGAGGGGTGTAGGGGCTCACGTCCTGTCTCTGAGGAGAAGGAGTGAGTGTGGGGCTGCATGTCCCAAGGTGCCCGAAACCCAGTCTCAGAGCCTGGATGGTTCTTTAAGGGAACACCAGGTAGGGAGCCTAGGCTGCCCTGATGGGCCGCCTGTTGAGGAGGATCTCCTAGTGTCTAGAGAACCTGGAGCGTCTGTAAATGGAGCTCCAGTGGTTCTGGTGTCTGGCAGTGCCGCTCCAGTTGGGAGGGTGCAGAAGTCCAGAGTGAGGGGTGAGAGGGGGAGAGAGTCCCCAGTGGAAGAACCAGTGGGTCAGGGACCAGCCAGAAGGGCTGAGTCACCAGTGAATGACCATGGTGACACCACTTCTGTCCTGGGGGATCTTCATGCGCTGTCAGATGGACAGGGGGCGGGAGATCTGCGCCAGCAGACTGTCACACAACACATGAGAGATGTGTTACCCTCTGGGGGGGCATGCGTGATCCCCAGGAAGTCCTGGTGCGCCAGGCAGATTATTACACAACTCTAGAGGAGTGTGTTTCCTTGGGGGGTTGGTGTACCCTCCCGGAAGTCCTGGGTTGCCAGGCACAGGTCCAGCCTAAGGGTACAGACCCTGGGTTGGAGGGCCAGGTTCAGGGTGTCCCCCTGACCTGGAGGAAGGGGCAGCTGCTAACAGTGCCCCTACCAGTTTGTCTTCTGGGGGCACCGCTCCAGGGGGAGGGTGCAGGACCCCAGTAAGGGGGCGGGGAGAGGACAGCCTCCCCCTGGCCTCTACCCAGTCTAAGGGTACAGACCCTATGCTGAGATCCCAGTTGCAGGATAGAACCCCTGAACTGGTGGGCGGACTGTGCAGGACACCTGCCACAGGTGCCCTGACAATTCTGGAAGGGGGTACCGCTCCTGATGGGAGGGGGCAGTACTCTGGAAGGGGGTGCAGAGGGAGGGAGTCCTCGCCTCTGACCCCGGTTCAACTGGAGGGTTTAGACCCTAGATTGGAGGACCAGGTTCAGGGTGTCCCCCTGACCTGGACACCCAGTTGCAGGATAGAACCCCTGAACTGGTGGGCGAGCTGTGCCGGACACCTGCCACAGGTGCCCTGGCAATTCTGGAAGGGGGTACCACTCCAGGTGGGAGGGTACAGAGCCCAAACAAGGAGGAGGAGGACCGGGTGTGGGAAAGCCCACCCCAGTCTCCAGTCCAGCCGCCGGGTACAGGCCCGGGGCTGGTAGGTCAGTGTCAGGATGTCATACCTGACCTGACAGGAGGGAGGAGTGGACAAAGGGTGCCAAGCACCTGGGGCTAATGCCCCCGCTCTCTGACGCCACAGAGGTTTGAAAGCCCTGAGAGGCATAAGGCCTGGGTCTCATCCCTGACCACTGTCGGTGGCCACTGTGGCTTGCTGTCAGTCTGTTGGGACACACCTGTGAGCAAGTTAAGGTTAGGTGCTGCACAGGTGGGGTCCACAGGTGAGGAGAAGGGTTCCCCATGGATTAGCTTGGTGGGCCCTGAGAGTATGGACAGAGTGATTCCAATAGGTTCAGATTGGCGTAGAACTGGAGTATGCCCCTGCTGTTGTGGGCCAGGGTCCAGGTTCTATCGCCCAAAGCAGGGAAGCCCATCAGGGTAGTGATTGGTCTCCCCTGCGTTTTTGGCTGGAAGGGGGTTGTGTTGGACTTGGCCCTTTTTGCAGGGTCATCCCTAAACTTTTTGCCTTCCTCCTATATTTTTTCTGACCTGTTGTTGGCTGTGTTATGACTCTGGGCACTTTACCACTGCTGATCAGTGCTAAAGTGCATATGCTCTCCCTATTGTAAATTGTGTTATGTATTAGTGACTCCATGATTGGATGATTGGTTTACTTGTCAGTCCCTAGTACAGTGCACTGAGTGTGCCCAGGGCTTGTAAATCCAATGCCGCTGGTGGGCTTGCAGCACTGGTTGTGCCACCCACAGAAGCGGCTTGTAAAATGTGCCTCAGGCCTGCCATTGCAGAGCCTGTGTGCAGCCCAGGGCTGCCACGTCGACTTGGTGAGTACACCCACTTACCAGTCCCTAAACCTTCCCTTTACTGCATGTTGGTCACCCCTAAAGTAGGCCCTAGGGCAGGGTGCATTGTAAGTACAAGGTAGGACATGCCCTGGTGTGTGTGGCATGTCCTAATAGTGAATTACAGCCATTTTCGTTTTTCACTATTGCAAGGCTACCTGCTCTCCATAGGCCAGAATGGGCAGACTGACTATTACACCTTATAGTCAGAACTGACCCAGGGAACATGGTAGAAAAACGAATTTAGTATGCCTGAACTCAGAATGATAAAATACATCTTTTAGTGAAGTTGGTTTTAACATTCTGTGTTTGAAAATACCACTTTTAGAAAGTGGGTATTTTCTTGCCTAAACTTCCAAGCCTGCCTCTGCTAGGTTGTGTATTCCTTGTCTGGAGATTGAGTGACAGGGGCTGGGGGTGGCTACAGGAGACAGGGTGAGTCAGCACAGGGCTGA
The DNA here is from genome assembly GCA_963921515.1 of Calotriton arnoldi. NCBI lineage: Eukaryota > Metazoa > Chordata > Amphibia > Caudata > Salamandridae > Calotriton > Calotriton arnoldi. Next base: position 55,471 of record CAWUFW010016776.1, on the reverse strand, counting down.
ATAGAAAGATCTGCATCCAGAGTGGAGGGAGGAGTTGCACCTGGGTCTGAATAGGGCTGTGCCTGCCTTCCACAATGCTGGCTCCACCTCCTGCCGGGCGGCTGAGCACCCTGCCCCACATTCTGAAAGGAAAGAAGGAGTCAGAAAAACAAAGTGCTCCAGGACTGACCAGAACTGGTTTTGGACTAGGCAGAGGCCTCTCTGCCTTCAGAGAACAAAGGAAAACTGTGTATAAAAGGGGACCCAGACCCCTAGGAAATTAGATCACTTTGGGAAACAAGAAGAAACCTTTGCTGAGGAGCGGAACCAAGAAGGAACTGAGGAGAAGACTATCCCTAAGCTAGAGGGATCTGCCTGCAGTGGTTGCCTGACTGCCAAAGGAAGGAGAAAGGACTTTGTGTGCACTTTTATTCAACTTGTAAAAGTATCTCCAAGGGCTTGAGAAAAGAGCTTGCCTCCTGCTGAAGTCTCAGGGACAACAGACTTCAACCACCAGCTCCCCAAGAATCCTTTGGAAGTGCCTGCTGCTGTTTTGGGCCTTCTGAAGGGACTGCGTGTCGCAAGGAGCTGGAAGCGCGACTCAAGAGGAAGAAGCGTGTCGCCGTCGCTGCTGCTGCCGTCGCAACTCCGAAGGAGGGTGTCGCCGCTGTAGCTGTCGCATTGCACCGCATCAAGAGAAGAGTCTCGCATCGAGGAAGAAGCGTGTCGCCGTCGCAGCCGCTGCCGTCGCAACTCCGAAGGAGGGTGTCGCCGCTGTAGCTGTCGCATTGCACCGCATCAAGAGAAGCGCCTCGCATCCACGGAGAAGCGTGCCGCCGTCGGAGCTGCTGCCGTCGCATCACGAAACAAGGGTGTCGCCGCTGCAGTTGTCGCATCGAGCGGAAGCGTCTCGCAACGTTGGAGAAGAGTGTCGCAGCCAAAGCTGTTGCCGTCGCATCGCTGAACAAGGGTGTCGCCGCTGCAGTTGACGCATCGAGTCGAGACTTCTCGCAACCTCGGAGAAGCGTGCCGCATCAGGAAGAACTTGACGTCTTTATTTCTTTGCACCAGAACTTTGTCGCATTTCCATCGCTGCAACATTGCTTGTTGTGGGAGCGTCCCGCATCGTAAGGTACATTGACTTAAAGTGTCGCATCTTAAGAACTGAACTGAACTAAGCTAAAACTACCATTTTAAGTACAGTATTGTGGATTTTTGTCGTTTATGGTCTTGTGTTAAAACTATATAAAGAATACTTATTTTTGATATAGAACCTTGTGTGGTGTCCATCTGTAGTGTTGTCACTAGATTACTGTATGTGTTCACAAATGCTTTACACACTGCCTCTGAGATAAGCCTGTCTGCTCGTGCCAAGCTACCAAGGGGGTGAGCAGGGGTTATTTTAGGAGTGTACCCCTTTACCCTGACTAGAGGCGAGGGTCCCTATTTGTCACAAGTACCTACCTGTGCCAACTAGAGACCCCCAATTCTAACAGCATGGATAATGGGCGATAAGCAGTCCTATCCAAAGGTTGTTTCCCCGGTTTCAACAGTGGTATAATGATTGCTTCACGAGTTGTTGTGGATAGTTGCCCCAATCGTTTCGCATCATTATAAAGTTTTACTAATTTAGGAGCCAGTAAGTCAATATAGGTGAGATAAAACTCGATCGGTAAACCATCTGCCCCAGGTGTCTTATTTCACGCCATATGTTTGATCGCTCCCCTCACTTCCCCAAGGGTGACATCCCGACCCAGTAAATCCGCTTGCTCCCTATCGAGCCCTGGGAGGTCCACTGCAGTTACGAATCTCCCGATGTCTTCATCATTCAAGGTCACCTTACTCTGATACAATTCCGTATAGTAAGCTAGGAACTGATCATTAATAGCCTGTTGGGTATAGCAGGCTTCCCCACCTTGACTTTTAAGTTCCAGTATTACCATCCCCCGTCTGGCTGGGTTAGCTAGCCATGCCACCAGTGATCCAGATTTGTCTCGTTCTGTGTGGGCACGAGCTAAGTATTTCTTATAATCAAAACAGTGCAGTCGCTCAAATTGTGCAACAACTGCTTCTTTCGCCTCTAGGAGGTCCCTCTGCCTATCTGCTTTCTCAGGACGTTCCTGTTCTACTGCCCGAAGTCGTTGATCTGCTGTTTGTATATCCTGCAGCAGCACTCTACGTACTCCCATAATATTGGAAATGCAGTGTCCCCTTATAACCGTTTTAAAAGCATCCCATTCTATAGAGGAGGATGATGCTGTGTCAGTATTCTCTATAAAATATTGAGTAATGCCTGTGCCCCCTGCTTCGCGGAAGACCTGGTCTTCCAGTGCTTCCGGGCGCAAGCGCCACATTGGTATTTTGGGGCGAACAGGGGTCCATCGTATTCTCAGGAGGATCGGGTTATGATCTGATAAGGTCCTAGTGAGATATTCACTATGTTGTACTTCTGCATGTATATCGGGAGAACAGAGAGCAGCGTCCAGGCGAACATGAAGTTCGTGAAGAGCCGAAAAAAAGGAGTAATCTTGAGTTCCTGTATGCTGTGCTCTCCAAGTATCAACCAAACCCCATCTATTATGCCTATCTCTCCTAGCTTTCGCTATTTTGTGAATGGGTGCATCAGGCAGCGGAGGATGAGAGCGATCCAGGATTACATCAGAGACGGAATTAAAGTCTCCACCTATTATTACTGAACCTGTTAGCAGTGGGGCCAACTTCCCTGACAGCTGTGAAAAGAACGCAGGTTGTTCCGTGTTGGGGGCATAAACACTACCCAGTACTATGTCTTTCCCATTTAGCCTCCCAGTAACTACTACATATCTTCCCTCTGGGTCCATTACTTGCTGCATACACTGGAAAGGAACCCCCGCCCGGATCCAAATTAGTACTCCGCGCGTGAATGCCGAGTAAGTGGTGCAGAAGATTTGCCCCCGCCATCTGCGTTGCAGAGCCACTCCCTCCTGCTTTGTGGTGTGGGTCTCTTGGAGAAAAGCTATTTGAACCCCTCTGCGCACCAAGTATGCATGAATTTTATGGCGCCGTGTCATTGAATGCATCCCTCTTACATGCCATAAAATACATTTTAAATCAGATAGTGACCCCATAGTAGAATCGTACATATTTCCCTGCTAGTTCGCCTGTCGTGGCACGCCGGTACCCAATAAACAACCCCTTAATAAACTGAAACCCCCAACTCCCCCTCCCCAGAACAGGCACTGAAAAACTAGTCCCCATCCAAACTATGCTAAACACCCAATATCCTCTAGTAGCTACAGAGGAACAAGGGGAACACGGCTGCGAGCTAATGCAGCCTTGTAATGTTGTCAATAATAATCTTAGTGCGTTAGCCCTGACTAATAATGTTTCCCGCGTCCGGGGGCACACAGTAGTATCTCAGAGTCCTTCTCAATCGCCCACCCACCACAACAGTTGGAGAAGCAACATTGCAGGGTAGCAAAATTCAGAAAAGAAAATGTAGCGAAATCAGGGTGAAACAAAGAGGGAGATAGAGCGAAAAAGAACATGTAAATAATCAAGCAATTTCATCCGCAGTGCCTGGAGTGACATGCAGCAACTTAACACTGCCATTGTGGGACGTGTCCGAGCCGCCAGAACCCTTTTCCGAACCAGTATCTTCATCCGATGGTGCCCCGTGGCCCTGCAGCATTGTTGATACCGCCTGCAGTGCATCAGCTCTCTCCTTCTCCGTTTGTGATGAACTTGGTTTCCGTGAAGGATTATGTCGGGGTCACCTCCACCGGTCTTTCTGTGATAGTCGTTCTTCAGGAAGGGTCGCCCGGTCTTTTACTGCTGTTCTGTGACCAGTTTTATAAGTTTCAACCCAGTCCCACGCCTCCTTTGGGTCTTCGCAGAAGTGTGTCCGTCCATCTAGTACAATCCGCAGACGGGCCGGGAACATCAAGGAGTATTGGATTCCTTCATCTCTCAGAGCCTTTTTGACCGTGAGGAAAGAGGTGCGACGCCGCTGGACCGCCAGGGTGTAATCAGGAAACAGTGACACTTTGCTGTTATCTACCGTGAAAGGCCCCGTTGTACGTGCTTTTTGTAATAGGAGGTCTCTGTCCTTAAAGTGAAGCAATCGAGCCACCTCAGGGCGTGGAGGCCTTCCCGGCACCGGGGGTCGGGCAGGAACCCGGTGGGCCCTCTCTAAAGTGTAAAACTGAGACAGTCCCTCAGGTGCCACCACGTCTCGGAGCCAGTTTTCCAAGTGTGTGATCATATTAGCACCCTCCACCCCCTCCGGCAGGCCCAGGACTCTAACATTATTCCTGCGGTTACGCCCTTCGGCATCTTCAGCCCTCTTTTCTAACAGATGCACTCTGTGAGAGATATCCCCCATCTGTGTGGTTAAAGACAACTGCGCTGGTGCCAGTTCCGCCAGGGACGTCTCATTCTGTTTCACTCGCTCCGCCAGTTTGGTATGCTCCACTCTTAGTAGGCCCAGTCCCACTGCTACATTACTGATATCTTGGTGGAGTGTGTCTTTAGTGTCCGCTATAGCCTCCAGGATCTGAGCTAACTGTTGCTGGACCGGGTTGTCAGTTGCCTCCAACTGAGAGTCCGATTGCTTTTGATCTTGGGTAGGTTCCTCCTGTTCCGGAGGTATTCCCGGCTGTTTACCCCTGGGCTTCCCCATATAGCTCGGAACCAGTGTTATTAATTAGCTGCAAATTCCCAAGGAGCCCCCTTCAAACGAAGTCGCCAGCCAAGTTGGGTGGGGTAACTCCAGTGTAATATGTCGATGCCAGCGCTTCGAAATGCCCTCTGCTGGATCCTCCAATGATGTCCAAGTTCCACTTTCCAATTTCTGGTAGTTGTATAGAGAGTTAAAGGTCAATGGTAGTAGGCTCTCGTCACTCTGTAGGGCTCCGATCGGTCATCTGTGTTGCCTCTAGTCTTTGGTATAGCGGGGGTTGAGGAGGTCCGTCACAAGTGACCCCCAGTAGGCAGCAACCGAAGGGGCCTCCCTCCGGCAAGATAGAAACCCCAACGTTGGTCGGGTCGCAGTCAGGGAGAGGCTGATAACAGTCACTGCACCAGCATGCGCAGCAGAGGCAAATTCAGCAGCTGTAGTGGTGTTAATGGTTCAGAGCGCAGTAGTACGGTGTATTCCGGATGTTCTGCAGCCCTCGGGGCACCGGAGGGAATGGCGGTCGCTCGCGGCCCGGACACACCCGATTCCCTCCTCTCCCACAGCCACCAGTGCCATCTCTGTAGGTGCAGCAGTCCTGCCTTTAATATTCAATTGCGCTGGGGGCCCTGCGCTACGGTAGTATGGGCAGAGCACTAGGCGCCTCTAGAAGGACAGTCAAGGATGAGCCCCTCGCGGGGATAACAACAGTAGTATGACGGCGTTTCTAGGGCGCGCGCCGACGAGGCCTCACCAGAACTGCCAAGCATCGGTAAATATGCAGGGATCTCAGCAAGGGGGAATCACCGCAAGTCAGCAACATCCGGCGCCTTCCACAAACGCAGGCTCCGATCGCGTCCGCAGTCTGGTCTGCCGTGGAGATCCCAAGGTCCACCCCAGTGCACAGGGTATAGAAGAAACTGCTCCGATCTCCACGTCGCACAATCCCAGTTCAGCGCGAGGTCGCCCGGTTCAATCCATGGTGCAAGTTCCGCTCTGGTTCCGAGCCGATTCAGTGTGCACTCCTCTGCTGAAGGTGAGGAAAGCAAGCTTATGTGCTCAGCAGCTCGTCTCGGCAGCAGTGAATTGCTGTAAGAAGCCCCAAGTCGCCATTTTGGTCTCCTCCTATCGGGGCTTCCGTCGTCTCCGATTTTCCCCGTTGTAGCGTGGCGATCTCCCGGGACCTCTCAGCTCCAGCCCAGGGTGTTACTAGGGCCCAGCTACTGTTTTCGTGCGCCCCCGGGTACAGGGCACCAGCTCTCATACAGGATAATTATAAAGGCCGGCGCGGAGCTCGGAGCTCACGCGTCCGTCGCCATCAGCTCGCAAGCCACGCCCCCAATTTCTGAGCCTCCATATTCTCATGGCTCTCCTTCTGGAGCTTCTGTAAAGCCAGCTCATGCTCCCTTTCTTCCCTCCTATCTACCCGCTCCTCTGGGGACAGGGAAAGGGCTGAGGCGCTGCCCCTGGCACTGGACCCAGCAAGGGACTCCCTATCTATGGGGTCCTCACTCTCTACTGGCGTCCCTGCCCTGTCATCTTCTTCCTCCTCTTCAGACTCTTCAGGGTTACCCTCAGATCCACTACCCTTTTGGTATGCAGACTGGGAACCCTCCCTCCCATAGTTCTCCAAGAACCATTCGTTATCCTGCCACCGGAGTAGAGTTTCCTGAAGTTCTAGCTGGGTCTCTGACCTACTAATATCTATGAACCTCTCCTGACAGAAATCCATTAACTCCTCTCTACTGTATCTGAACAGATAAAAAAACCTAAAGGTAGGTTCCATTTTGGCAAGGCACCAAATACACAGGTGCAACACGGGAGACCTAGGTGCAAGAGCTGAAGCAGGAATAAACAATTCCAAAATGACACTTTTAAGGAGAAAAAAAAACTCAGGAAAAATAATCCCCAAACATGTGATTCTCTAAATGCAGTTTGTAGTGCAACCAGTTGTCGCTGTGGTATTGCGCAAACGCAAGTCCTATCCTCACCGCTGCCAACCAATGTTAGAAATGGGATTTCTGGTTGGCTAGGGCAAGCGCCTAAGCCAGGCAGAAACCACCACTCTAGTCAGGGCAAGGGAGTTACACACTGAAGATAACCCCTGCTCACCCCCTTGGTAGCTTGGCACGAGCAGTCAGGCTTATCCCAGAGGCAATGTGTAAAGCGTTTGCGCAACACACACACAGCAGCAACACACAAGGCACACCACAGGGGGGAGGAGCCAGCATTCACCTAGGCAGGCACAGACCTATTCAGGGTCAGGGGACTACTCCACCCACTACTCCAAATGCAGATGCCCTATTCAGCCTAGCGCTGACTCACCCTGCCCCTCCTGGAGCCTCACACACCTCACCAGCCCCTGTCACTCCAAAGCCAGACATGCAATCCACATCAGGCAGGCAGACACATAGCACACAGAAATGCCAACTTCTAAAAGTGGCATTTCTAAAATAGTTATAATAAATCTGCGCTCACCATTGCGTAGCATTTATTATCACTATTCCAAATATACCAAACTTGACCACGCTGCTCCTCTCATATCAGGAATTACCACTGAAACACTTATCAGGGAATCCCCAATGCATTCCTATGGGAGGGCAGCCTCACAGCAGTGAGAAACCAAAATGGCTGTTTGTCACTACCAGGACATGTCCCACACTTAAGGTACATGTCCTACCTTTTACCTACAATGCACCCTGCCCATAGGGCTAGCTAGGGCCTACCTTAGGGGTGACTGACATGTAGTACAAGGGGGGTCACAGACACGGCACACACTTTAGGTGCCACGTCACAGCGGCAGTAAAACTGTGCGCACAGGCCCTGTAATGGCAGAGGCCTGGGATAGGTTTGAAAGGCTACTTTGGTGGGTGGCGCAATCTGCGCTGCAAGCCCACCAGTAGCATTTAATTTACCAGCCCCGGGTATATGAGATACCACTTTACAAGGAACTGACAGGTAAATTAAATATGCCAAACAGGTGTAGACCAATCCATACCATATTTAACACAGAGAGCACACGCACTTTACACTGGACAGCAGTGCTAAAGTGCCCAGAGTCCTAAAACAACCAACACCATGTCAGAAAAAAAGGCTAGGAGGAAGGCAAAAAGTTCAGGGATGACCCTGCAAAAAGGGCCAAGTCCAACAGTCAGGGAAAAACACAAAGTCAGGATTTAAAAGGTAATGCAGTGGTTGGGACTGTCTATCGTAATAAGACTTTGTTACTAACCAAATGAACCCTTTTTAGCGGCTTTACAATAACGGCAGATTGAGGGACAGAACAATAAGGTGCCTTGCAGTTTGTATGCAGCTCCTTGATGCCCGTTCATAGCTCACTGTGCTATAATATAAGGATTATATTTATGAAATGCAAGTAACAAAAGGATCTCTGTATCAAAAGCAGTAATCCTCATGCCTATCTTCATAAAATAAAAAGCTGTGATCTGCACGTTATTTGATGTGCTACGCAGGAAACACATTAGCCATCTCTGCTACTTTTATGAGTTAAACTGTGACAGATCTCTCCAGAAAGTGCATTAGTCAGTGGAATTATATTGCCATTATTATTAGCCCCTGAGATTTGCTGGCCACACAATGTCTCTGTGGCAGGTGCCTTAGAAATAAGATATTTTTTAACCCCTTCGGTGCGCATGACGGCCCCCGGCCGTCATGCGTCACGGTGGGCGTGTGTGGAGGACAGCCGGGGGCCGTCCGAATCCCGCCCACTATTTAAATCGCCCGCACAGGGCGAAAATGTGCGCAGCGTCGAAGCGGTTAAATACAGCCTTTGTGACCAATTCGGCCAGAACAGATTTACTGTCACATTTGTCATTGTTGCCAATTTCTTTGCTGCAGAGTTTTTAAAAAATAAATGTAGAAGTTGGCTGCCAGACTCTGCTTTTCATGATCATGTCCCTCGTGACTCCACCCCATTCCCCTGCCACACCTTGACACCCAATGACGGGGTTCCTGGAGTAATTTGTTTACATTTCCAGAACTGTATTGATGTCACTATACAGTGCAATCTTGGAGCTTATCAAAGGCTCTGTACTGTTCAGTGCTATCACATTGATAACATTATAGAGCCCAGCACTTGATCTCATCAATAACGTTGTACATGTCGAACTTGGATCTCGTCAATGGAACTGTGCAGTGTAGTGTTATAATTTCAACAGCACTGTACAGCTTATCAGGGGTACTGCACAGTCTAGTGTTATAACATCGATGGCACTGAACAACTCAGCCTTGGATCTCATCAATATCACTGTACAGACCGAATCTGAAAATTAAAAGAAAAATTAAATTGGAGCTTCCGAGAGGCAGTCTGGTGCTGGCATAAGATCAGTATTGTGCTGAGGATCAATGCTCTTCTTTAAGGTACCCGAGAGAGAGGGCAGAAAGGAAGACCTACGGTAAGGAAAACAGTCATCTGGGTCTTTAGCTGTTGGCTAAAAATATGTCCACTCTCTTCCTGACTCAAGGTGTGTGGAAGCTGGTTCCAGGCTCTAGCTCCTAAGACCAAGAAGGATCTACCTCCTCTTGTAACTAGTCTACATTTGGGTAAGTGCAGCAGATTTCTATTGGTGGATCTTAAAGTTCCCTGGGTGGCATAGTGGGTAAATCTGTTGATGAGACACTTAGGGCCTGTTTGATGAAAGGCTCTAAAACTATAGTCAAGGCTTTAAACAGAATACGTTTCTGCACAGGCAGCCAGTGAAGATGCCTCCGGTGGTCAGAGATGGAGTCTCGCGGGACAATTTAAGCACACGCCTTACTGCTTCATTTTGCACCATCTGCGGCTTGTTGATTATGCATTTAGTTATACCTACATAAAGACTGTTGCTGTAATCAATTCTTGAGGTGATCAGTGTGTGTACCACTGTCTTCCAAGCCTCCAGAGGAAGAAAGTCAAGGAACTTCGGCACAGAATTAATGATGGAGAAGTGAGGTCCTGACACCGCTAGAACTTTTGGATGAAAGGACAGGTCTTTATGAAATTTGACACCCAAGTTCCATGCTACTGGTGTCGGGGATGGGGGCTGTTGTTTCATAAGTCCACCACGTGGTGTTTTTTTCCAGAACAAAAGGATTTCTGTTTTGTCGGTATTGCACTTTAAATGGGTAAATGTCAATGACTTGGGTTAAACATAATTTAAAATTCAGTTCTGAGCCTAAAGAATGTTTATCTAAAGAAAGAATTAGTTAGGTATCATCTGCATTAGACATAACTGTGAAAGATTGAATTTGAGAGACCAAAGGGTCATCTAGATATTGAACAAAGTAAGGCTCAGAGATGAACCCTGAGGGACCCAGTGTTTAAGCAGTTTGTCCCTTGAACTGAAATGTGCGGAGGTAACTGCTCATTTCCCCCTAGTGAGGCATGACTGGAATCATCTCAAAGCATGGCCGCAGATTCCAAGCTTAGCAAGGCCCTGTAACAGCAGGACATGTGACAATGTGTCGCACACCACCAACAGGTCGAAATCAAGATGGCGTTCAGACGTGTATCTAAAGGTATTTTGATGGATTCTATGACTTTCAGGAGGGCTGACTTGGTGTAGTGCTGAGGTCTAAAGCCTGATGGTGAGGTGTAAAGAAGGTTGAACTGATCAGACCGAACCTAGAGTTCATAGCCGTCTCTATGCAGCCCAGTGTTATCATACCGGCAGCAATGTATAGGCTGGGCCTGGAGCTCATCACCAGCACTGACCAGTCCAGCACTATCGCATCAATAGCACTTTACAGACCAGCTCATCAATGGCACTTTACAGACCAGCACTAGAGTTCATCAATGGCGGTGTACAGTCCAGTGCTGTATTATCAATAGCACTTTACCACCCAGCATTGGAGCTCATCAATAGCACTGTACAATCCAGCATTGGAGCTCATCAATAGCAATATACAATCCAGCATTGGAGCTCATCAATAGCACTGTATAATGCAGCATTGGAGCTCATCAACAGCACTGTACATTCTAGTGCTGTAGTATCAATAGCACTGTACAACCCAGCACTGGAGCTCATCAATAGCACTCTACAATCCAGCATTGGAGCTCATCAATAGCACTGTATAATGCAGCATTGGAGCTCATCAACAGCACTGTACATTCTAGTGCTGTAGTATCAATAGTACTGTACAACCCAGCACTGGAGCTCATCAATAGCATGCAAGTCCAGTGCTATAGTGTTATACACAACTCTGAACTCCTCTGGACCAATCACTACTGCCTGCACTTCGCCTTCACCAAACCCACCATACACCACCGCACTCAACAACCCCCTGCCATTGCTTGGACAAGGTCACCAAAGAACACCACACTGTCTCGATCAGTACAACTACACCGCCAACATCCACAAACGCTAAAACCTCAGCACACAACCTTCACCAATGGATCTCCAACTGTTCCAATACTCTAACACCCCTCAAGAAGGGACCCGGCAAGCAACACTCCAAGAAAGCCAGTTGGTTCACTCCCACCCTCCACGAGTCCAGATGCACCTGTAGACGACTCGAGAAGAGATGGAGGAACAAACAAAACCTGGAAGCCCATTCAACCCTGAAAGCTGCCGTCACCGTACACCACCTCCTCCTCAAAACCACAAAGGAAATGGCCCTCCAAGACAGAATTAATGCCAACGCACATAACAGCAAAGAACTCTTTGCCATCGTCAAGGAGTTTGACAGGGCCAACAGCGAGATTACTGACGTCCCACCCCCCCAAGACCTCCGTAACAAACTCGGTACCTTCTTCCACCACAAGATCAGGCAGATCTATGACAGCTTCGACACCCAAGACCCTCCCACCACACCCGCTACCACAGCACCAAGCGATGCTGCATCCCAACAGCAGTGGTGGCCGGCATGGCTCGCGGGTGGTGTGGTAGGTGTGGGAGTGTCACGCGATGGGGTCGCACAGCGGGAGGGTCGCGCATGTTGTGAATATTAAAAAAAACATTAAAAAAAATAAACTGACCTTGCCGCCGGGTCCCGCATCTCTGCTCCTGCTCTCCTCGTGGAACTCGAGGAACAGGAAACAGGCCCCACTGATCAATCACAATGCTGCATAGCAGCGTTGTGATTGGTAAGCACCCAGGCTCCCTGACCAATCACAACGCTGCAGGGCAGCATTGTGATTGGTCTGAGCATCCTGGTTGGATGCTCAGCCAGGGAATGGGGGCCTGAGCATATTCTCCACGCAGGCTGTAGTGCAGCCTGCATGGAGAACGGAGAAAGTGCGCATAACTGGTTTGGGCGGCCCGAGAAGGCCGATCAAACAGTCATTGCACACTTAGGAGTGGGAAAACCACTCCTGCCCTGCTCCGAGCAGCAGAGCAGTCCCGCCCAATAACTCAAAGGTATTATCATTTTATATTTCCTTTACTTTGCACTGCTCAAAAGCAGTGGGGCAACACTCCTCCACCATAGTGGAGGAGCCGCCACTGCCCAACCGATCCTGCTCAACTGGACCCCGCTCACCACAGACAGCACACTCAAGACTATGAAGAGCATCCACTCCGGAGCCCCCTCAGACTTATGCCTGCACCACATCTTCCATAGAGCCGCCACCTCCATCGCCCCTGAGCTATGTCGCACCATCAACTGCTCCATCGAGACCACCACCTTCCCCGCCTTCCCTGCTGAAGAAGCCTTCGACTGACCCGACAGACCTCAACAACTTCAGACCCATCTCCCTGCTCCCCTTCCCAGCCAAGGTCATCGAGAAGGCCATCAACACCGAACACCTTCAAGAACTCCACTGGCTCCCCAGTCAACAAAAGAATCACTTTAAAGCTCCTTACACACGCCTGCAAAGCCCTCCACAATGTAGGACCAGCATATCTGAACCACCGCCTCTCATTCCACATACCCACCAGACATCTCTGCTCCACCCAACTGGCCCTGGCCACCGTCCCACAGATCTGCAAGACCAGAACCGGAGGAAGATCCTTCTCCTACCTCGCCGCCAAGACCTGGAACACCCTGCCTTTCACCTCAGGCAATCCCTGTCGCTGACCCAATTCAGGAAGGAACTCAAGACCTGGCTCTTCGACTCAACCCCAGCGCCCAGACGGATCAGCAGCCGTTCTCCCCCACCCCCAGTGCTTTGAGACCCTCACAGGTGAGTAGCCTCACTTTACAAACCCTGCTTGATTGATTGACCATACAATCCAGCTTTGGAGCTCATGAATAGCACTGTACAATCCAGCACTGGAGCTCATCAACAGCACTGTACAGTCCAGTGCTGTAGTATCAACAGCACTGTACAGGCCAGCCCTGGAGCTCATCAATAGCAATGTACAGTCAAGTGCTGGAGCTCATCAGTGGAACTTTACAGACCAGTGCTAGAGCTCATCAATGGCACTGTAAGGACCGATCTAAGAGTTCATCAACAGCACTGTACACTAGTCCAGTGCTGTAGTATCAATAGCACTGTACAACCCTGCATTGGAGCTCATCAATAGCACTGTACAACCCAGCATTGGAGCTAATCAATAGCACTGTACAGTCCAGTGCAGTAGTATCAACAGTACTGTACAGCCCAGCATTGGAGCTCATCAATGGCACTGTACAGTCCAGTGCTGTAGTATTATAGCACTGTGCAACCCAGCGCTGGACCTCAGGGTGGCACTGTACAGTGTAGTATTAGAGCTCATCTTCGAGGACACTGCGCAGCGCTGCCCAGCGCAGCGCTATAGCGCATCAGCATCCCCTTACAGACCAGGGCTTGGTTTACTCACCGGCACTGTACTGTCCAGCCACTGATTTCACTGGAGGCAATGCAGTGGTAAGTGCTGGAGCTCGGCTTAGGTATTCCAGAGGTCAGTAAATTCTATTCTGATTGAAAGAACCTGGGAACTGAATTCCACAGACCCCTCCTCCAGGATAATGGAGATAACTCAATGGGTTGAGTACTTGCTCCATAGGTCTCTATGCAAAAGGTATGTAGGTATTGTGATGTCCATGCCTGGCTGGACATCGCTGCGTTGAGGTTCGGCCTCGGACGTTATTGCGCAGCAGCCAAATGAACGAGACACACACACAGTGGGTTAAGTGTGAGCCACAGACCCCGAGCGGTCTTGCACTCATTTATTTAAGCCTTCGGGCAAGCCCGCCCTCCGGGTGCGTGCAGGTATGAGATACAGTGTATAGTGCGGGCCGGGTGGCACCGTCACTACATCCCTCCACTCTTTTAGATACTAAGGGGCATATTAACAAGGGCCCCACATAGCGATAGAAATATTATCGCCGGCTATCGCTGAAAATTATCGCCATGATAACGCTATATTTACAATGCATAGCGCTATGGCGATAATATTTCAGCGATAGCGGTGTTAGCCATGGAACATCGCTGGTTTTCCAGCGATGTTCCATGGAAAACAGCGATAACATTGCTGATACGACCCTGTGGTCGTATCAGCATAATCCACCTACCATTATTAGTATGCCTTAGTCTGGAATTTAACAGACATTAAATTCCAGCGTTAAGGCCGAGGTAGCGCGATTTTTTTATCGCTGCACCTCCTTGTTAATATCGCGAAGCTGCCTTCGCGATATTTTCATGTGCTGTTTTCACAGCCACACCTTCTTTGCATCTCATTAGCGATGCGAGGCGAGGCTGTGAAAAAACGGGCTCTACATCAAGGAAACACGCGCTAGCGTGTCCTTGATGATATTGCGATATAATTATCGCCGCTTATCGCCCGAAAACGGACGCTAAAGCGGCGATAATTTTATCGCCAGCCCTTGCTAATATGCCCCTAAGATCTTTTAACATTACATCTTCAGTCCTTTTACACATGACACGCAAAGTCTCTTAGTCTTTGGCTGGGGGCAGGATTCGGCCGAAGACCATACCTCTGGCTCCGGGAGTTGTTCTCTATTCCTGTCACTCCGGCGTCCCCTACTGATGACTGGGGGGTTTCCCTCGGGCTTCTCCGCTCTTCACCAGCCGGTGATTCTCCTTCTGGACGTAGTGGCGCCGCTATCGGGTTGCTTCGTGGGGTGCTCGGTGGTATAATTTATTCTCCCCCATCTTCGATTCCCGTCTCTTCACCTGTTGTTGTGAGGCTGATCCCCACCTTCTTGAACCAGGACACGTTCCTGGTGACTACTCGATTTCTGTGCTTGGCCGACACCATTGTTCCTTGCACATTGATGACCTCCCAGATCTCTGGCTCGTACGGAGTGCGATACTTCCATCCCGGGTATCGGTCCTTCACAATGACTCGATCCCCTACTTGGATGTCCATTGTTTGTGCCCGGCGTGCTTGGCTTGCCTTGTCGCTGGTACTTCTTCTCCTGGCTTGTGCGGCGTCTTGATCCAGCTCGGTGGATTCCAGGACGGGTCAGCAGGAATGCTGTCCCGAGGCAATTTCCGGAACATCAGGTGCGCCGGGACACATTGTGTCGTACAGTGCGGTGTCTGGCGGTACGCACTTAAGAACTGCTGGAGGCAGTGCTCGATATCACCGCCCTTTTCGATGCCAATCCTGAGAGCCCTGTTCAGGGTCCGCATGAAGCGTTCAACCTTTCCATTTGCCTGCGGCCACTGTGGCGTGATCTTGCGATGTCAAATGGCGCGGGATGATAGGTACTCCTGAAACTCTCTCCCTTGGAATGGTGGACCATTATCTGACTTGATCTCCACCGGAAGTCCCATCATTGCAAAGACGCGGTCAAGCGCAGCCTTGACCTGGGGAAAAGCTGTTGATGACACTACTTCCACCACAGGGAATTTCGAGTGGGAGTCGATAAGGACCAGGGTGCTCCGCCCGTCGGGGAACGATCCAAAATCAATACTAACTTGTGTCCATGGTTCCAGGCATGGCGCTTCAGTGATGACCGGGTGTGGTGCGGGGTCACCTACAGGGATGTTACACGAGTGGCATGTGCGGATGGCTTCCTCAACCATGGCGTCCATGTTGGGGAACCATACCTTGCTCCTGAGACAGGCTTTAGTCTTCGCTATCCCCTGGTGTCCTTGATGCGCCAGGCAGACCACTCTCTCTTGAAGGCTCCGGGGAATTACCAGGGTGGTACCACGTAGAACAACCCCATGAAGACCTTCGCTGAGCTCGCTACGGGCTCTTCAAAGCTGTTGACGGAGTAGTCTTTCCTCATCTGTCAAGGCACTGATCCCGTTGAGAAAACGATGCCAGCTCCGATCCACCAATGTTGCTTTGACCTTGGTCAGACATTCATCAGACTCAGTGGCTTTACCAATGTCCTCGAGCGTGAGAGCCTTCGGGCAGGCCTCTTGAGAGATCATTCGAACGAATTCCTCCGTGTTGACCTTATCAGCTAGGTGTCCCGGTGGAGCAGACGTACCAGGGTGACGCGATAGAAAGTCGGCCGGGTTGTTGACCCCGGGTCGAAAGATCACCTCAAAGAGGTAGGCTTGCAGTTGAAGGGCCCATCTCTCGATCCTTGGAGGAGCCAACCTGGACGTGCCTGCGAAGAGTGGAACGAGAGGCTTATGGTCGGTGACCACACAAAATTCCTGCCCATAGAGATAGAGATGAAAATGTTGGCACACCCATTTGATGGCCAGGGCTTCACGCTCTATCTGTGCATACCGCATCTCCGTTCCTGTCAGCGCTCTGCTAGCATACGCAGTTGGGACCCACTCTTTCGCCTCCGTCTCCTGCATGAGAACTGCGCCTAGCCCCACCGGGCTGGCATCTACCACTACCTCCGTGCGTCGGTTGGGTCGAAAGTATGGCATAACTTTGTCGTCGATGAGGGCCTCCTTCACGGCATGGAATGCCATGTCTTCTTTCACAATCCACGCCCATTGCTGGCCCGACTTCGTAAGGTTGCGTAGAGGTTCGGAGAGTGACGCCAGATTGGGAATGAACCGTCCACAGTATGTGGCGATGCCGAGAAAACTGCGGACTTCGGTGGGTGACGTAGGTCTCGGGGCAGCACGTATGGCCGCAGCCTTCTTCAGATCGACCTGTAAGCCATCTCTGGAAAAGATGTAACCGAAGAACTCCACCGACTCTTGGTAGAACGAGCACTTCGCTCTGTGAAGGGTGAGTCCACTTTCCGCCAGCCATCGAAGGGTGTCCCTGAGGTGTACGTGGTGCTCTTCTAGTGTCTTCGAGAACACAAGGATATCATCACTCAAATTGATAACGCCTTGCAACCCCGTGAGTGTCTCCCTTATTGCGTTCTGAAACACTTCCGCCGCAGAGTTCACCCCAAAGCTCAATCGCTTGTATCGACGGAGCCCCACGTGGGTAGAGAAAGTCGTGATGTTCCTGCTGTCGGGATGAAGCTCCAGCTGGTGGTAGCCGGCGTTGAGGTTGAGTTTTGTAAACCACAAGGCCCCGTTGAGGTCGGCCACAATGTCATCCATGGTGGGCGTAAGATGGCGTTCCCGCTTCACGGCTTTGTTCGGAAGGCGCATGTCCATGCAGAGACAAATAGCACCCGGCTGTTTCAGTTTAGGGGCGACGACCAAAGGCGATACCCACGGGGTGGGGCCTGACACCTTCTCAATTACGCCCAACTGCTCCAACTTCTTCAGCTCCTCCTCCACCTGAGGGCGAAGGTGGAATGGCACCCTCCTGTGCCTCAGGGCCGTAGGCTTGACCGTCGGGTCGATGTGTAGTTTGAACAGCTTCCCTTTTAGGCACCCGAGCCCTTCGAATAACGTGGGGAAGTCTCTGGGATATCTCGGGCGTGCAGGTCATGCACTTGATCGGCGAAAAAGACCAGCTCCAGGTCCTCCGCCGTGTGGCAACTGAGGAGCGTCCCTCGCTTTCCTTCGGTGACATGAAAACGCGTGTGTAGGCGGCGCCCTTCGCTGGCGACCTCAGCTTCCATGACTCCTCGCAGGGAAGTGGCTCCGTCCCGCCGTAGGTGTATATTCTTGCCTTGGAGGGTGCGAGCGGGGGTTGCGGCGACAACTGCTCATACTGATCCCTGTCCATCACGTTCACCGACACTCCGGTGTCTATGAGCGCCTTTACAGAGGAGCCGGCCACGGTGATGGTGCACATGGGAGGAGGTCGACGCTTCGGACCTTCTCGACTCACGAACGACACAATGAAGACGTCATCGTCGTCCGGCCCTGGGCCAAACCCTGGTGGGGTCGTGTCCACTTGATCCAACGGGTCTTCCAGCGTCAGTTGCCTCACTGACGTCGCCGTTCCACGCTGCCCTGCAGTGTTCGTTCTCGCTCTGCCTCCTCGGCATACCTTTGCAAAATGGTTGAGCTTCCAGCATTGGGAGCAGGTCTTCCCCCTTGCGAAATATCTCCCCGCTGGCGGGTGATCCAAACCACAATTTCCGCATGCGCTCTTCTGTGGCGGCCTTCCGGACCCTCGTGGTGTTGCTGGTCGTCTCTGGATCGCGTCTACTCTCTCCTCACTGGAGGACGGGAGGTCCCAGATTGCGTAGTGGGCCTTTTAAGAGCTGCCTCCATCTTGTCCGCGCGGGCGTTGGACAGCTCATGCGACCTGGCGAGCACGAGGATCTCATCTAGGGTGATACCTGGTTGCCTGAGTATCAGGCGTCGCAGCGCCACTGAGCGGCACCCTTGTATGACTTGCGCCCTGATCTCCTCCCTCTGGTCATGTAACGTGCAGGAGCTCGCCAGCTTCCTGAGACGGGCGTAGAACACATCTATGGTTTCGGCCTCTCCTTGCCTTGCTTGGCAGAGCTTAAATCATTCGAAATCAGGGTTTATTTGCGGGTCAAAGTGCCTGTTTAGAGCCGCCACCGCCTCATCGTAGTTGTCATCCGCCCCTGTGTTAGGCAGCGTCTCGAACAAATCATACAATTCTCCCCCTCCATAACACATGAGGAGCAACCTCTTCACCTTCCCGTCCATCTCCCTCATGCCCACAAAGTAGTGGTCTAGGCGGCCAATCCAGAATTTCCATCGCGCAGCAGCAGTGGCGGGATCTGTGAGTTCGCTGAACGGGGGCAGGGGGGCCGCCGTGGCATGACTGGGTTGTGGTAGCGAGTGCAGGGGCACCTGCTGCGGGGCCGGCGGCTGCGCCGCAGGAGCACCAGCTCCATCGACGTTGGGGACATTCATGTTCGCTCCTCCTTCAGTGGTGGACGGCTTGATCGCTGTGTGCGCCGACCAGGGACAGACTGGTGACCAGTTGCACTTGCCAGTGCTTGTTGGTGGTGGCGAAGGATCAAGCTGCGGGGCGCAGGGCCGATGCAGTCAGTGTAGCTAGCTGTCGCCAGTCGTGAGCAGCCACAGACGGGAGCCAGATGCACCTGCCAATGCTTGATGGCTGGTAGTGAGGGCACCCTGCGTGCTGCGGGCGCTGGGCAGGGAGACCTTGGTGAGAGGCAGTCAGAACTTTCAGTTCCCAATAGGGCCAGCCGCTGTCAGTGGTGGGAGTAACACTGCACCGTGCAGAGTGTGGTGCCAGCCGCCTGAGTGGTATCCCAGGTGCAGGGGACGTGCGCGTGGGAGCGCTGTGCCTCACCAGGCACTACTTCATCAAGCCGTGTAGAGACGGGCTTTACACTTCGCCCGCCGGCTGCAGGCTCGACCACGTGAACGTGGGAGCGCTGAGCATGGCCGGATCGGGCCTTGCACGTGCCAGGGCCCGCAGGCTCGACCACGTGGTTGTGGGAGCGCCGCGCCCGGCTGGACCAGACGTACGCGCAGGGCTGGAGCGGCCTCACCTTATTAGCGCAGCTCCAGGCGCCGCCGCAACAGCTCCGTACGCGTCCCGCCGGGGCACCACGGCAGTCACTCAGTGCAGGGTGGGCACCCGCGGACACAGCACGCACCGGTGCTCGATCGACCAGGGCACAGCTTCCCGGAGCGGGGTGGGCACCTGCTGAAGCAGCTCACGCCGGCTCGGCAGACCGGGAGTCCTCCGCCGCAGGGAAGGCAGCGACGGTGATGACCTGCCGCGATCCGCGGCACCGGGGAGGCAGTCGGAGTAGGTAAGGTGCGGCAGAGGCGTGGGTGGGACCCGCCTCGTCGCCAATGTGGTGTCCAGGCCTGGCTGGACACTCGCTGCGTTGAGGCTAGGCCTCAGACGTTATTGCGCAGCAGCCAAATGAACGAGACACACACACACACACACAGTGGGTTAAGTGTGAGCCAAAGACCCCGAGCGGTCTTGCGCTCATTTATTTTAGCCTTCGGGCGAGCCCGCCCTCCGGGTGCGTGCAGGTATGAGATACAGTGTATAGTGCGGGCCGGGTGGCACCGTCACTACAGGTATCACAATGCGGCCAGTTCCACGTTATCCTTCCAAAGTCGATATTTAGCGCTAGTACTTTAGACAATAACAATGCTGAAGGGAAGATTTACTTAAGTGCGCAACACAGCGCAAAAAAAGGCGCTGCGCGATGCAAACGGCTGTGCAAACATAATTAAACTTGACCTTTAGTATTTGGAAATCAAGAGACAATGTTCGTTTTACGTGTGTTCTATAACCATTCACTACCACTAACAAAAATGGGATGATTAACTAATCAATGTTGTGGTTTGTGCGCGGACATCATGACTGCGGGTCTCTCTGGGCCCCCAGAACTGAGATGTCTCGCTTGTCCTGGGTGACTCGGACCGGAGAGGCACGCGCCGGAGGATCAAGGATTACCGGCGCAATAGCACGCTTTAATTAAATTGAAGATAAGCAAAATTAATATTTCCATGATAATACCCTGGCGGGCAGGCACAGGACGCCGCCTTCCTCGTGCGGTGACCCAGTTTTCACATGCGACGTGATTCAAGCGGAGGAAATACAGCCAGTCCGGACGCACGTCACGGAGCCAAAGGCCTGTCCGGAGGGTGGGGGGTCGCATGCTTTCCTGGTGGTCCACCGATTTCTGCCTCCTGTCCTGTCCCATAATGTCCCCCTAACCTGACAAGTTTAAACCATATTTTAGGAACATAAAAACTGAGAGAAGTGAACATTCCACATCATGATATTCTTGGAGTTGGTAGATAATCTTATTTTTAGATGTGGCTCGAGGCAGGTTTTATCTGTATCAAGAGCTATTACCATCTACAGGATGAGAGAGAGATGAGGGACGGACGGGTCGGTCTCCTGCAGCCATAGGCTGTTGTAAATGTCATTCACATACTGTTCAGCCCACATCCCTCCTCTGGCATCTTGTAACTGTCATTCATGACGCACCGTTGTACCAGAATGCAGTAATTTTATGGGTGCAGTCGAGAATTAAAAAGACTCCAGCTCGGGAGAGTGAGTCTACTGAGGGAGGGGTCACTCTTGAGGTCTAGTGTCGCAGCTTTACCCGTCTGCTAGATCTCATGCAATGAAATTAGAATAATACACCGAGCGACTTTTTGCATTGCCTGTTTTCCCTATGTATTGTGCGCTGCGTGATGGCACCACTTGCCGCTAGCGTTGAACTTCATGGTGCCCTTTCCTTGCCAAACACTCTTCAGGCTTCTAGCCTTCCCACTGTGTTTGCCTCACGGCCACACACCCCAACTAACCACATGGATCTTGCTCGTTGCTGTACTATGCTTTGTACTTTCACCAAGCCACTGCCAATTATACATATCAAAATCTGCACATCTATAAAGACCATCTTGTAATGTGCGTCCAAGCTCACGATTGCTTGTGTAAGGACCTTTGAATCAGCGGTGGTTTTGTTATGAGGGCCTCGCCCCCGCTCGCTGCCAGCCGCGCTAAACAAAGTGAACAATAAAATGGCAGTGACATTATTTCATTGCCATTTTATTTTTTACAAGGCTCGCCGCAGCCGTCATCCTGCCCCAGAGCCGCATAAATGAGGGGCGTGTCCTCTGCTGCACGAGGACTAGAGCAGTGGCTGGCCAGACACTTGCAAAGTGTGCAAGTCAGTTGGGCCAGCTGTATTGCGCCGGCCAAACTGATATGCGCACTCTGAAGCTCTCCACAGCTGGGTGGAGACCAAGCACAGGCCTACAGGGACTGAAGGAGCATCTAGCCGGTCTGCTCCATCCAATCCTGGCGCGGCTCTCATGCTGGTTAACAGCATGAGAGCAGCGTCTGGATTGCTTAGAGAAGTTACTTCTTCAACTCGTGCCCTTGGGAGTCACAGATTGCGAAGGACAGAGAGGACGCAGCCCTAGTAAGTACATTTGTTTTATTTTTAATGTTATTGTAATGTATGCAAGTCTTTTTTATTTTGCAAGCTTGTTTTAGTTATATGTTTTTGCGATGTGGTGGGGCACTTTGCCCTCCTCACCACTTTTATATTACCAGCCGCTCCTGCCTTAGATGCATGTGCTGCTTCTGACTCATAATATATCAGCATTTGCTGACCTATCCAAAGTAAACAACTGAACACAAAATAACATACACAAAACAACATAACAACACAAAAAGAAACAGGACACATCACAACAAAAGCCAAAGAAGAATGCAACACAACAATTGCAGTACAACACAACACAACCACATTGCAATAATAGAACACAAAAAAGCAGCTTTTCAAAAAAAAACAGAAAACATCACCATCACCACAAAATGCCACACAACAAATGTGCACACATGTTTGTTGGGTTGGAATGCAGTCTCGTGGTTCCCTGCGTGGAACTTGGAATGCTGTGGGGCAGCGGGGATTCAGGGAATCGGCAGTTGCTGCCGAACGGGAGAAGGAATAAAGCGTGTTATCCCTTTCCACCGCCTACTGACTTCCTTACAATGTTCTTGCCAAACATTACCATCTCCAGAATCCTATGTTCATAATATGGTGATAAATTGTGTTTGGAGAAAGCACCTCCTTAACTTATTACCAAAACATGAAATAGTGCCAGTCAAAAATGTTTTGTTATCCAGCAATTATTGTTTAATATAAAGAAGAGAAACATACAAAAACAAAGTTCCAATACACATGCACTTCTTTTTAAACACATTCCTAGTTTAATATTATGATGCAGAGCAATTGTAAGTTACGGATGGCACAAAAAAGATAATGAAATGTAAATATGAATCATGAGGCACTCTAATGAACTTGGCATTTCATATCACCATCCTTGACATACAGTGTTGGCCGTGGATTCGGGGGTCCACAACTACCTATCTACAGTCAATCAAATGAGAATGACAAAAAGTGTCTGGGGAGTAGACTAAGCTATACTACTCTGTACACGCTCACCCTGGAGACCTTTAATAGGAACAAAACACGTTGGCCGTGGCTGTATCATTTACAAAAGGGAATTCAATAAAGAAGACTGATGAATCGATCTACTATTGTCATGCCTGTATATTGGATGTGATGGACTTTCAGTTGAGTGTCGCCTGATTCATATTGTTCTCTTTGCTTTGGCAGCAGCATCTTTAGTGGTTGTATGTGATTTCTTAGAAAAAGGATATCATGGAATATCATTACTGAGAAACCAATTAATCTAAACTGGTTAATGTAAATTGTCAGAATGAATGGCATTTACCTTTTCGTAGAAACCAATTCATAGAATGTCTTTTTGATGGAAATTGGCTTTTGAATGCATATTTTTAAATTGTAAATGCAATGGTTGCAGGTCTTACTTTCAGAAACAGTTTTGTTGGATATTTATCACAGTGCTTTACTTCAGGGGACATTATATCATAAAGAACAAAAAAGAGAGCAAGGACTGTTGCGTGGGACCGTCCCCGTCCCGAGGTAAATATATCACAATCAACTTAGAGCGGACCCAAGATAGATAGCTCTGTAATGCTTGTAGTGCCAGGCACCACTAGGGTTTGTTAGAAGAACCTCACACACCAACCTAGTTGGTGTCATGCTTCATCATCGGGTTCCCAGTTGAGTAGCCGAATGCTACCCAGCTGTGCTACGACGCCTGGTTACAGCGGATCGGGAATTTTTTGTGTGTGTGGTGAAGTAGTGTGAATTAAAAATACCTCTGGGGATTCGTACTGTTAAATTATTTATTCCCAGCGGCCCAGGGTATGTTAAAAGCAGAAATGTGGATAATGTATAAAGACTAGTGATTGGTCTTTATTATCCTACTGGTCAACATGTTTCAGCCTTGTATGAAAAAATTGTAAGGCTTTCTTCAGGACCACAATAAAGTGAAACAGTGATAGAGAGTGATAACAAAGTGAAAGTGGTAAAAATTATGCCACATGTATTTTGTTTTTTCAGCACACACTCTAAGGATGATAATCCTGTTCCCGAGGAGACTGGAGTAGGTGTAGTGGCGGGCGCTCTCCCTTGATGAATGTTTGATTATAGGGGCACGCCCCTCCCGGGACCAGAATAGTTGCGCAATTCTCGCAGCTTATGTATTCTCTAGCAGTGGATCCGTGAGCACAGTCAGTCCACTGTATGCACAGCACACCTTAGAGTGTGTGCTGAAAAAACTAAATACACGTGACATAATTTTTTACCACTTTCACTTTGTTATCACTCTCTATCACCGTTTCACTTTATTGTGGTCCTGAAGATAGCCTTACAATTTTTTCATACAAGGCTGAAACATGTTGACCAGTAGGATAATAAAGACCAATCACTAGTCTTTATACATTATCTGCATTTCTGCTTTTAACATACCCTGGGCCGCTGGGAATAAATAATTTAACAGTACGAATCCCCAGAGGTATTTTTAATTCACACTACTTCACCACACACACAAAAAAATCCCACTCCGCTGTAACCAGGCGTCGTAGCACAGCTGGGTAGCATTCGGCTACTCAGCTGGGAACCCAATGATGAAGCATGACACCAACTAGGTTGGTGTATGAGGGTTCTTCTAACAAACCCTAGTGGTGCCTGGCACTACAAGCATTACAGAGCTATCTATCTTGGGTCCGTCTAAGTTGATTGTGAGACATTATATCATATTCATATATTTTACATTATAAAACTTCGAATGCTTTTTTATTCGCTGACTCATCACCACCCGTAAAAACCATCCATCGCTGACCCCTAACAACCCCTAAACATCATCAATTCCTGCGCCCTAAAACCATAACATCACACCTAAACTACACTCATCCCTGAAGCCTAAAACACCTCAGAACACCAAAACTTCACTGTTAGAAATGAGTTTTCTGGTTGGCTAGGGTTTGCACCTAAGCCAGGCAGAATCCACCACTCTAGTCAGGATAAGGGGATTGCACGTCTAAAATAACCCCTGCTCACCCCCTTGGTAGCTTGGCACAAGCAGTCAGGCTTATCCCAGAGGCAGAGTATAAAGCATTTGCACATAACCAGCAGTAATACAGTGAAAACACTACAAAATGACACCCCACCAGTTTTAGAAAAATATCCAATATTTATCTCTGTGAAACAAGAGCCAAAACAATAAAATAAATAAAAATCCACCATACAGTAATCCACAATACCAATAAAGCAAAAATAGACTTTATATACAGTTCCTTGAAGTCGATAGCTCCGTTCGGGGCTATCACGGCGTCGTGAACAACAAATCCAACAGTTCTGGCTGACCGTGGTGTTGCGGACCAGCTACGGTGTCGGGGAGACCCATAAAACAGCACCTTTGGAGATGCAGGGCATCAGACCTTGCTGGGAGCTCCAGAGGAGCGAAGTAGGCAGGCGTCAGTTTCGGAAGTCAGTGCAGGAGTCGTCAAGCCCTTGAATTCACACGCGTTGCAAGTCAAACTCCTTGAGTTTGAAGTCGAGCGCCGGCAGGCGTCGGGGCTGCAGTGTGAAGCGGAGCGGTGCGACGTGCGGTGCCCTCAGGTCACGGTGCAGGCAGCGGCTCGATGACGGTCGTCCAGCGGCATCAGTGAGACCAGGGCTGCGGTGCAAAGTGGGGTGGTGCTTGTTGCGGTGCTGACAGGTCACGGTGCAAGCAGCGTTGTCGTCGTTGAAGAGCTGTTGTCAGTAGGCCGAAGGCTGTGGTGCGAGACGGGGCAATGCAGTGTGCGAGGCCCACAGATCGCAGTGCAGACTGCGGCATCGGTTGACGATCTGGAGTCGCTGGCGTCGGTGGGCCAAGGATGCAGTGTGGAGTAGGGCAATGCGTTGTGTAACTTACAAGCGGCGGCCCCAAACCACAGTGCAAGCTGCAGCATTGATGTCAGCTTGGAGCGTCGTCATCAGTGAGACCAGGGCTGTGGTGCAAAGCGAGGCGGTGCTCCGTGTTCTCCACAAGCGGTGTCCAGAGGTCACGGTGCAGGCAGTTGTAACGGCATCACGGCATTGCCGGGAATACCAAGGCGGCGGTGCGGAGTGCGGTGCCCACAGGTCACGGTGCATGCCACGGCTCGGTGGCTGCGTCATCGTCGGTGAGACCAGGGTTGTGGTGTGAAGTGCGGTGGTGCCCTCTGCGGTGCCTTCAGGTCACGGAGCCGGCAGCAGCGTCGTTGACGGCATTGGGGTACCGTTTTCCTCTGTGGTATCTGAAACATCCAGTTCCAGAAGCCGGTATCCAGAAGAAGTTGAAGTCTTTGATTTCCCTGAGACTTCCAACAGGAGACAAGCTCTACATCAAGCCCTTGTAGATACTTAAAATGCAGAAAAAACAGTCCAGTCCTTTACCTGGCCAAGATAGAAGCAGCAACTGCAGGCCAATCCAGCAAAGCACCCAGCAAAGTGGTAGTCTCTCCTCACAGCTCTTCCAGCTGTTCTTCCTGGCAGGTTCCTTAGTCAAGCAGTAATCTAAAGTTCTGGGGTCAGGGCCCCAATATTTATACCACATTTCCCTTTGAAGTTGGAAGAAACCAAGTTCCACTGACATTCATAATCCAGTTCTGCCTGGCTCAGGCCAGGCTCACTCCAGGGTGTAGAGACAGCATTGTGAAAGGCAAACACAGGCCATTAAGGTGCAAGCAACAACTCCTCCCACCACTCTAAATGCAGCCAGATCTATTCAGCCTGGCTATGAGTCACCCAGGGAAGGCAAGGCACACCTCAACCCCCCCTTGTGTCTGTCTAGTGTGAATGCACTTTCCTGCTCCTGTCACTCTGAACAGAGACGGTGAATACACAAAAGGCAGAGGCACACAAGATGGTTAAGGAAGAAAATGGCCACTTTCTAAAAGTGGCATTTTCAAACACACAACATAAAAATCATCTTCACTAAAAAATGTATTTTTAAATTCTGAGTTCAGGCATACTAAACTCCATTCCTCTATCTTATCCCAATGGAGTGTTATGCTTGTAAAATGTTACAAGACAACTCCCATGTTAAGCCTATGGGACAGACAGCCTTTCAATAGTTAAAAACGAAATACACAGTATTTCACTACCAGAACATGTCACGCACCCCAGTACATGTCCAACCTTTCACATGCACTGCACACTGCCCAAGGGGGTCCCTTGGGCCTACCTTGGAGTGCCTTACATGTAAGAAAAGCATAGCTGCCAAGGTTTCAGATTGCTATGTGTGACAGTTTCATAATTTCAAAGTAATTATGAGTGACATTCAACGATTATGAGTGACACTTTCGCGCGAGCTAAATCAAGCAATGGAGACAAAGGAAACATTTCAATATCACAAATTACACCTATTTGAGGAACTGAGAAGACCTTAAAAATGATAAAAAGTACTAGAAATGGAAGGGCAGTAACTTCGCAGGAGGACCTCGTAGTGATAATATTGAAGTAAAAGAGCTTGTGAGGAAGTTTACCACAGCTGCATACCCCAGACCGCTGCACACTGACACTGCAGGGATGGCCTTGCAGCCGAGCAGTAACTCTCACACTACAGCTCTCGGCTCCTCTCAGGCCAGCTCAGCTGTCCACTCTGAAGTTCTTGCAGGGCTGCTGGCGCCATGACAGGTAGCCCGTCTGCTATGGTGTCTCTCTCCCACGTCAGGTTAGGGATGCAGTCACAGCCCGTCTCTTCTCCAGACAGGGACAAACGACGTGGCTGGAGGGCTTCACTGATAAGGGTGAAATTCAAATCCCTCCGCCTGGTCGATTATGTCCAGATGGGCTGAAGGGGGCAGCTGCAGTTAGGGAAAACATCCTGCGCTGAGCCGGAGCCGCCGTCCAAACTCGCAGCACAGACCAACGTAAGTGTCGTGCACGGCGGGCCTATGGGCAGGCGACAAGGGGAACATACAAAGTAATGTTTTCATATACATTGCCACCAGCCATAGTGAAAAGTGACAATGACATTGGAAACCAGCCTTGCTTGACCATCGCACTGGTCCAGTAACATGAGGATGAGGCGATTTTTAATCGTCAATCAGTACTTCATAAGCTAATGGCCCAGATTGGAAAAGTGGCTGAACAGAATTTTGTGCAGACTGCAGTAGTTTAACTCAGCTGCACATCACGCACAGGTATTAACTTTTACTTTAAGGGGCTGAATTAAATTAGGAAGCGGGAGAAGATTAGTACAGTGACACTTACTGTGTGGCAGCGAGCGCCATGACATTGTGTGAGGGGCCAGCCACGACGACTCCCCCTGGCACTGTCCCGGACGGTCTGGGGCAGGCAGCATCACGGTCCAGGACACTGGCCAAGTCGCGCAGCCTTGCTCTTCATCACAGCTGCAGTGGTCTAGTGCAGGGCGACCAGGCTGCTGAGTACCGCACCACCACTCTCCTGCGGCCGCCGCGGTCCGGGTCAGTCTGCAGCATGATGACGCCAGGCCACGCGGTGCACGCTGCAGGGGTGGTTACCGGCTAAGGCTGAGCAGCCAAAGAACTGAAACTGTAATGCGCTGCCACCGCGGGCGGCCAGGCCCACCTACTGTCAATTGGGAAAACAAAATCAAAACTGAAGACTGTCGTGGCTCGTGAGGTGACGTCATTACTGAACTTTAAATTGCGACGTTATCGGATGAAACATTGTAGCTACTGCTGCTATCCCAGAGCTGAGCCAGCCCCCAATCCTGCCTCTAGTTGCAGAGCGCATGCTATCAACGAAAGCTAGTGGAGGTGCTAAATAGCAGCTCTCAGGCGCTATAAATGCGTGACAATGCATTTCAGTGCGGTGATGCGCACCACCACACTGAAATGCGTTAGTCTAACGCCTAATGCGTGGTACTTGGCAGGACTGGTAAAGGGAAGGTTCTGACCTGGCATGTGGGTGCACTTGCCAGGTCAACATTGCAGTTAAAAACCCATTTGAAAGGCTACTGGTGTGGGTGACACAATCAGTGCTGCATGCCCACCAGTAGCATTTGATTTACAGGCCCTGGGCACACATATGCACAATACTAGGGACTTAGAAGTAAATCAAATAAGCAAATCATGAAATCACCAATCCATACACAATTTACTTGGAGAGCATATGCACGTTACCACTGAATAGCAGTGGTAAAGTGCCCAGAGTCCTAAAACCAACTAAAACAAGGTCAAAAACGGGAGGCCAAAAAGCAAAATGTCTGGGGTGAACCCGCTGAAAAAGGCAAGTCTAACATTCACCCATGCCTGAACCCTAAAAAATCCTCACCACCCTTAAACACCAGCCATCCATGACCGATAAGAACTCCTCATTACCCTAAACTACTCATCCCTGAACTCTAAAATCCACGTTCTACATCTAAACTCCACCCATCCCTGAATCCTGAAAACCCCTAACCACCCTAAACTCCACCCCATCCTGAACCCTCAAAACTCTTCCCCACCTCAGCCGCTGCCCATAATTAAACCTTAAAAACCCTCAACAGCACTAACTCCTCCCATCCATGAACCCTAAAACCCCTCAACACCCTTACACTCCACTCATCCTTGAAACCTAAAAATACCTCACAAACCCAACCACCAATTATCTGTGAACCATAAAAGCCCCTCACCACCGCTACACTCCACCCATTGTCAGGCCTGCAAAAACCTCCAAGAACCAATCTAAAACATTAAGGTGTCCCACCATTTATGACTAAGAAAACTGGCAGCTGTCTTAGACATGTACTCTGGCGCTTTGCCATATTTTGTTTACTGAGTATGCTTCAATTTGCCTCTGCCAATGCTTGATAACACCTTGAAGCTTGTAAGGGTTTTCCAGCAAGGGTTTTTCCCCTGGTCCTAGAGAGTTTGAAGGTTTCCAGCATGTTCTTGAAGTCAGGGACTTTCCAGCAAGGGGACTTTCCAGCAAAGGGTTTTCCCATGGGTCTAGAGAGTTTGAAGGTTTCCAGCATGTTCCAGAAATTAGGGTAGGAGCGTGGCTGACAGCAGTGGCTATAAAAGGAATGTTACCTCTGGCACCCATGCTTGCTGTACAATGAAGACTTCCTCACAGCAACAGCCCAGATGAGGACGATGAACATTTTCAGACTTCTCCGAAGAATCTTCCTTCCATGAGAAGAGAACAACTTGGTGGTAATGCATGTGCCGCTCTGCGCTATTCATGGCCCCTGTTAAACCAATTAGAACTCTCTTGGAAACGCTTAGGTTGAAAGCTCTGATTAAGGATTTGTGTTTTTGAGAACTGCTCTAAAATAGGCATTAGCTGCTACGATATTTGAGACAGATTTGAGAAGAGCATATCAAGCCTAAATGCTGCATAGCGATGTGACGTAACAGCGTCTACACTGTGCTGATAACAGTGTCCATTACTTGTTCCTGAAACGAGTAGCATTAAGTATCATGTATTGACTATGATATGAAAACTCCTGGCACATACAATATAACTTGTAATGTACTCATTCTTAGTGTGATGTGATATGTGACCACATGGTAACTCTGGTGTGCTAATATTGTTCTCTGTGTTGTTCTGCTACTCCATGGATATTGCATTGGTCGATAATGTAAACTACCACATGTTGTCAATATTATCCTGTGTATACATCAGTCAATCACCTAAACTGTGATATGTATGTTATGAACAGTTGTATGTGTATTTGGATATTCTCTTGAGTTCTCGTATGTGTCTTCCACTATAATCCAATCCCACGTACAGTGGGATAGGACCAGATTTGTCATCCAGTAAAAAAGCTGGAGGATCTGCAGCTGGGTTTTGCAATAGGTAGGTGCAAGGGTCAGAGGGGAATAAAACAGTCCATACCTAATACTGGGTTTCTACTAACCATTTCCTCCTTACTTCCAGGGTCCAATGTTCACAAGTTAGCCACATGCATCCTGAGAGAGAAGGGAGCCACAGAGGCGGGAAATCGGACAAATACAGGTATAGGTGGTTGAATAGGGGTAGCTGAGGGGGAAAACTGAGTTAGGCCAAGGTAATAACAGAGTGATCTTCTTTTAGGAAATTCAAGCCTGTAGCAACTGTCTGGTGAGCAGCCAAAGCCGATGCTATCCACAGGACTGAGCCATGCGACAATGACATCTCTCTTATCCCATCCCTTTTTCCCTGGACTGTCCCAGCACTAGACACGTTCCACTGTGAATAGGGCTTGGGCATCCTGGTGGAATTGGGAACTAACAACCTGGGTCACCGTGGTGTCTCCGCGGGACAAACAGGTCAGTGCTTGACACCCAGTCTTGAACCCTTTTCTATGCCCGGACTCCAATTATTCCTGACCCCTAAAAACCCCTCATCAACCTAAATATTACCCATCCCTGAACTCAAAAACCCCACAGTAGTCCTAAACTCCACCCAAGTTTAATGTGATTTCAGATTTTTCCTTAAAATTATCTTTCCTTTAAAATGTTTCCTTTCATTTTTGATTTTTTTGTATTTCCTTAAAGTTGATTTTCCATGATTTGGTTTTTTCCAATGTGGTTTCTCAGTTTTCGTTTTCCACATCAGTCTTTAGCAGCAAGTACTGCTCAGAGTTGGAACTTACTGATTATTTGGGACGGATTTGGATGTGCTCTATTTTTGCCTTCGCTGCTATGTAATTTGTTTGGTACATACAAAGGTACTGGAATGTGTTCATAGAAATTACAAGTGATGTACATCGATTTCCACCTCTCCTGGGGATGGGACGTCACTTAGAGGTTCAAGTTATATAGTCCCCCTTGAAAGAGAAACAGAGAAGGGTAGGGAGAAAGTAAGGGACAGAGGGAGGGAGGGAGGTGGAGAGCAAGAGAGAAATGGAAGGACTGGGGGGAGGAATGTAGCTTGCTTGCAAGAAAGGACTAACAATTTATACAAGGATAGGCTCTGTATATATAGGCAAACATACTATAAAATAGAGGAATGGAATGCACCATAATATTTACTGGTGGTGCACACGGACTCAAACATTTCCAAGCATTCATTTAATTTTTACTATGTAGTTCACTCTAAAGAATTTTCATTGATCAGTTATGTGCTGCATGTCAGTTTCCCTAAATGGCCCAGTATGCCCAGGTGTGGGTCCCGAGCGCATTGTGCCATCCAGGCCTATAGATGTACTTCACCAGTGAGCTTCAAAAGTCTGAAACATGCCTATGGCTGCTTGTATACTTAACTGGAGGACATATGGCCTTTCAGTTTGGTATGGACTGTACATTTTGGAAGCAGAGCTAAGACATAAGAAATGCAGATCTTTGAAGGCACAGGCAAGTTAAAAGCTTGGCATGTGGTCAGAGTCATTACCTGTTATACAAAAGGATCCAAACATTTTCATCAACAACATTTGCACTCCCTAAATCGAGCAGGGTGTGTGTCATCCAGGTCAACACAATGTGGGTTATATGTACAAGCCCCTATCGCCACCACAATGTCACTTTTATCGACGTTGTGGTGGCGATAGGGGCTTAGCATTATTTACAAGGCAGCGTTAAGCCACTTAGCGTGGCTTAACGCTGCCTTGTAAATAAAGCCCCCTTTCACACTATGGTTAGCGTGAAAGGGGTGGGCAGTGGGTGTTGCAGTGGGCGTTGCACCGCAACAACCATTGATTTTGACACTGCCCCCTATGTACAAGGGTGGCGTACATAGGAGACAGCGCCAAAATTAAGACCAGGGGAAACCTGGTCAAGACTGATTTGCATATGGCTGGGTTCAAACTGGAATGGCATGGGAGCAAAAATACGATGGATTTAGGCCCAGATCTCTGTACTGGGGTGAATGTATGACATTGTTCTGCATTCTGTCCATCGATTGTTCTTTTTGCATTTGTCACCCCGAGTGGGACGGGTATGCCCAGATGTGGGTCCCGTGCTCTCCATGCCACTGGAGTCAAGCTATCTTGGCTGATGAGGGATCAAACCCCGAAACCGGTCCTAGGATGCTTGTTTCAGTCCAGGGAGGACCTGGCTTGGCAGTTCGGGCTGGACTGTTCCCATGGTCAAGACTGATTTGCATATGGCTGCGTGTAAACTGGGGTGGCATGGTGAGCAAAAGACTGATGGATTTAACCCAGATCTCTTGACTGGGGGTGAATGTTTTGATTTGTTCTGCATTCCGTCCATCAATTGTGTGTCTTTTGCTTTCTCGCCCTAAGGGCGCCGGGTATGCCCAGACGTGGGTCCCGGGCTCACTATGCTACTGGATTCAAGTTGGCCTGGCTGATAAGGGGTGAAACCCCGAAACCAGTCCTAGGATGCTTGCTTCTGGTCAAGGGAGGACCTGGCTTGGCAGTTCGGGCTGGACTGTTCCCATGAGGCACATGGTCAAGACTGATTTGCATATGGCCAGGTCTAAACTGGGGTGGCATGGTAAGCAAAAGAATGATGGATTTAACCCAGATCTCTTGACTGGGGGTGAATGTTTTGATTTCTTCTGCATTCCGTCCATCAATTGTGTGTCTTTTGCTTTCTCGCCCTAAGTGCGCCGGGTAGGCCCAGACATGGGTCCCGGGCTCACGGTGCCACTGGATTCAAGCTATCCTGGTCTCTCTCCGCCACTTCCTTATACATATACCCCTGTGTGTCAATAAATACAAATGTCATGTTTAGGAGGTGAGGCATACTGCTATCACTGGAAGCCAAAGGCATCAAGTGCCCCCACTTGACCATACTATGTGAATCCACTTAATTTCGCTGTGCCTCACTTTGTTTATCTACCAAACCTAGAATGCATAGAAACATCCTAATTTTGAGGAAGTCACAGGTATAGAATTAGACACTGGCAGCATTGTTTCTGATCGCAAGTGAGCTTACACCAGTAAGCAAGTATTGGCAAAGTCAATATGTCTCGCCTTTGTGACTTACTGGCTTTGCCAATGGTTTTATTACATAATGGTGTGCAGCCTTGCTAAAGTTAAAATAAAAAACAAAAACCTTTGACACAGCCACCTGCGTCACTTTGTAGGACTATGATGTGCATGCCTACAAAATAACACAGGTGCATTTTTTCTTTTTAGTTAGTGATCTGAGTTGGATCGGTAACCAAAATAAAAATAAAAATCACAATTATTTTTTTTAAAAAGTGGGATGGCAGGGGGAGCGGGAGCAATCGGGGGAGGTTGGGGGGACAGCAAAGCAATACAGGGAGACAATGGCGGCCGCGCGCGCTTAAATAATATACAAGAAAAAAAAAACACTAACACCTACCTGAAGACGAACATGACGTCCTCCGATCTGGACCTCTTCTTCCAGCAACTGGATGCTGCAACTCCGTTGACCAATCCTGGTGCTGCTCTCATGCTGTTAACCAGCATTAGAGAAGCACTCTGATTGGAGGGAGCAGCATCACTCAGCGCTCCACAGAAATCTAGAGGCCTGCACTGGCTCTAACTCAGCTGTTTTAAGACAGCTGGGTTAGAGATGTTTAAAGGGCACATGTGTGGCTGGCCATAGCAAGACAGCTGGCCAAAAAGATAGGCGCACTTTAAACAGTGCATAGACAGCACACCTTCCTCCCTGCTGATGTAGCTCAGCAGCACCCACTCAGTCCTGAGGCGCCGTTCGGTCGGGGGACGAAAAATAAAATGGTAATGAATTACCATTTTAGTTTTCATTTCTGGGGCTTTGGGGGTAATTTAAGTGGGGCAACGCTCCTTTGCTCCAACAGAGGAGCCGTCCGTGCAGGGAGGCAAGAGGCAAAAAGTGAACTAACATGGAGCAAGAAACCAAAGAAAAACAAACAATTCAAATAAACAGAAAACAAGTAACATACACCTTTGTAACTTACGTTGGCCTGCATTGCAATGCATGTGCATACATTACATGTGATTAAACTGTGAGTAGGTGGTAAAAAAGTAGCCAGAAAAAGGGTAGAAACTGCAAAATCATATTTACATATCAAAAATGTCAGTGCTCAGGTGTGATCAAAGAAATTCAAATGGGGGTTAAAACTTCAAAGGGATTTTCTGATATCAAAAGAGGACTGGATGATTTATTTCCATTTACCCTGATCATAAGCTATTCCTGTTTATACCTATGCCAACCTAGCATACGTTAGAAAATAAACTACGTAAACTGAAAGCAATTATATTTTTAATGTGTAACTCATCTCACACCATCAAAAGCACTCTCGCTCTTGAATTGCACTGCTCTCTATCATATATGCTGTTCGCACTACTTACACTGGAGTGGGTATGCCACCTGGCCTTGTGTTAACATATCACAGGGATATGTCATATGTAAATTCAAGTGCCTCCACTCTGGTACACAGGCCCAGAAACCCTATTGATGCATTTCCTAAATAAACACACTCACAATATGGCTGTGAGCCATTCTCATCACTCATTTATTCACTGTGATTAATTGTGCACTCACAGCTCTTCGGAAAACTGGGTCCAAATTAATGCAGGGAGCATATACTCAAGGGCCGATTTGCTAAAATTGTGCTCAGGGTTTGCATCCCTAGAGTGATGTAAACTCAGTGCAGAGGATTGCACTAGATTTTACTTGGAAAGTAGCCCTAAAAGATGCAATGTAGCCCATTCCGCTACTTTTCTTTGCTTTGCGACAACTTTGCGTCACCCATGGTTTTTGATGCAAATCCCTAGCTACTACCCAGGGTCAGACAGGCCCGTGGATTGAAGCCTTTGGAGGCCTGTGTTGAAAGCCCAGGGTGCTGCTGATGCGTCCGTCACTTTCCCAAGATTAACAGGAGTGGGCACTGGGAAGCTTCAAGAAAGAGAGGGAGAGAAAGGGAAAGTAGAGAGAAATCAATCAGAGAAGGGTGAAGAGAGAAAGGAGACAGAGAGAATGGATGGATCGATGTAAACAAGAGATTGCACAATGAGAAGAAGACTGGTTTGTGCATTTTTGCTAGGGCTGCTTTTGCTTCCCCAGTCTAGCCCTGCTAATACCATTGGCAGACAGGGATTCATGTAAAAAATAAGGCCTCATTGAGGCAGGCATAATGATGGAGAAAGGTTTTCTTTTCCTCAAACTTTTCCAACACTATATGGCACACATACAAACTTGGAATTTCATTAAACTATGTCTAAGCATTGTATATTGTACTAGAAAGGTACCATATGTTAGACATCACGCAAACAACCTTGCACTATGGTGCACGGGTGTGTGTTTGTCAAAGGCAGCCAAAAGTTCACCCGCGCAATAAGAGAGAGAAACAGAGGCACATCTTACCAGATATTATGCTGTTCTGCTCTATCCCATTGATACAACATTGGTTGCTATTCTGCATTGTGTCACTTTCATGTAAATGTATCCTCAATCTTGATATCTCACTCTCATGTGCACTCGTGGCTGTGTTAATATGGATTTCGATACTTCTATCGATAAAAATGAACTATCGTCCTTATTAATAAAATCAGCCTTTCCAACTCCACATCTACCTCAACATGCAAGTATGTAGTCAGGCAGGTCCTGCGACTTAGGCCTGGGAACACTGATTGATGGGTCAAGGGTGGGAGGGTGAATACCTGGCAGGCAAACACGCGGGCAGGAAACTCTTGAGCCATCCCACAGATAAGCAAACACAAGGAGATGATGGACAGAGCGCTGAAACTTTTCAGATCCCACAGAAAAGGGCAGCGACATTACAATGGTCAGGGGAGATTGCCCCCAATAAAGCACACATGGCTCGAGGGGGGTACGTGCGCTTTGGAAAACACCATAAAGTCAGATGCCACATGAGTTAGGAACACATAGCCAATCAGGACCTAGCACACGTAGTGATCACGCGTTCCCCATGCCGGACATCTGGATACATTCACCACTGGCCACACTGTGACCACGCAAGGTTGAAATCCACCTGCAGTAACCATTTGACCATTAATTTATGACTCTAAGGCAGCAACCAATATTCCTCACCATATATGGTACACCAGAAACTTTTAAGTCTTGTTTTAGAATTATATATAAGATGCACACGACCCCAATGTAAATCGAGGCAGTCCTCAGACCTTGTGCCTGTAACTGTTCTCCCGGCCGCATTGTTTAATTGAACAAACTGTTCCTGTTTTGCTAAACGCCTCTTGCCTTCTGTTTTTTCTCAGGAATTCGACCCGAGCAGCAGCTGGTTCGACCTGAGGAGGTAATTGCTCTCCCTCTACTCTATCTCCTGGGCAGTGGCACCTCAACCCTCCCTGAGTGGTGGTCTGTTCTAGAAGTGTCCTGCGCCTATGCTGAACAGTGATAGGTAAACAATAACACACGGTAACAAACAGCTCGTCACATAAGCAGATGTGGGACTACTTTTGTCTCATCTCCTTCTCAAATCCATGGGTGTGAGGCCAGTACCAGTAACCTCAATCTGAGAAGGCAAGGTGTGAGGCAATTACTGTGGGGGAATTCCTGTCAAGGGTGGACACCCACTCTTAGGATCTTTTATCTGCTCATTAGCCTTGTTGCTAGCCTATGGGGTTAGCAGGCCTTAGTGGTGACTTGCTAGGCATTGCCCGCTTACTTCTCACCAAGTCACTGCTGGTCTTGGTGCAATAACTCCTCTCAGCTTCTGCGCTTCCACACCTGGCAAAGAAGAGATCAATAACATGGACAGCCTTGAAGGAATCTGCTCATCAGAGGCTTGGCGAGCATAGAGCCCGGCCACCCATATCATGCGTATCAATGAGTGTCCAGCCCTTCCTGTTAGGCTAGGAGTGCTGCATTAACAAAGTCACCCCGAATTTCAGGGGTGATGTCTGGCCTCTGTGATCTGTGTCAGGCATGGCCAGGCATAGGCACTGTAGGGCTGTACCCTGGCTGTACCCACACACTTTGAGTTACTCTTCTCAGAGACCAGCTGTCAATATGACACAAAACAGCTTGAATGTTCTTACATGAGCCTCCATTACAGGAGATAATCTGTGGGCCTTGGCCTAGATCTCTGAACATTTGCTTGACATGGGGCTCAGCCTTCAGGGACTCACCTGCATTAGCCCCTAGTCATTGGCACACAATCCAATGCATACATGTAGCAGTACAAATGTTTAAAGGTGGCATAGAAATGATACCTGCTACGTTAAAATGATAAGAGGTCTGGTCTTATTTTTAGCTCTTTTATCTCCCAGCATCCACCCTCTGCCCTGAGTCCATTTTGGAATATATCAGCAGGTAGATAGCAGCTACCTTTCCTGAAAGTTGTTCTTATTGTAAGGATGCTCGACTATGACCAAAAGATTAATGGCTGTAAACACCCTCCACCTTGGGGGACGTGAGAGCAGCCGCGGTCCATGCAGGTAAAAGTGGTAGGTCGGTGGGGCCGCGTGGGGGGAATTTCGAGGAACGATGCCTAGGGAAAATTAATTATTTATTTATTTTCCATCGGCATCGTCCCTCGAAATCCCCCCCCCACACGCGGCCCCACCGCTGTTACCTGCACTGACGGCGGCTGCGTGAGAGATCCCTGGATTCCTTCCCCATGAATCTAATAAAAATGCCTCAGGCCTTTCAAGCCTCTGCAGCTCCCCTTCCAGGCCTTATGTGACATGAGCCCAGGTCTTCATGTCCCACAACCTGGCCAGTAACTTCCAGCCTGGGAGGGGCAAGTCTTACTTTTCATTTAAACTAGGGGGCATATTCTCAAGAATGTGTGATAACTACCGCAAGTGTAGCTTAACGCAACCCTACACATCGCAGTCCATCGCGGGAAAACAACTCCGTGTTAACGTGGTATTCACAACACGGTGGTACCATGCGATAGTCACAGGACAACGCGTCAAATGAACGCGTTAAAAACAATGCGATGCCGCAAAAACGCGAAACCCCAACGCGAAAATAGTAGCGATGACGCCAATCGCGATACAAAAATCTACGAAAACCAGCCACAGGCCTGCAATTCTCACGCGTCATGCAGGAAAAAGCACCATAAAAGTAGAAAAAAACATACAAACAAAAGCCAAACAACAGCGAAGCACAATGGAGGCAGCCGGAGCAAGTACAGAGGACAACCAGAACCCCACAAGCCCCACGGAGGACCAGCCTGGGACCTCGGGGTCAGGGAAGGGCAAGGACAAGAAGAAGAGGAAGACAAAGTTCAGTCCGCAGGAAAACAGGATCCTGATAATGGAGGTGATAGAACACCATCAATCACTGTTTGTCACCTCCACTGTGTCACTGGCAACTAAAAATGGAATATGGCAGACCATCGTGGACAAGGTGAATGCAGTCGGAGTGCTGAAGAGGACAATGGACGAGGTCAAGAGGCGCTGGAATGATGTGAAGCGCAAAACCAAGCTGAAACTTGCAAACAACCGGAAGGCAGCAATGCAGACTGGAGGTTGGAGTCCAGCGCCACAGGAGGAGCTGGACGAGATGGAGGAAATGGTGTCCACAGTCATCAGTGGGGAGACGGTGGCAGGAGTCGGGGGACCGGACACTGCCCAACATGACCGGACACAACAGCAACAGGGTGAGTAACCACCAGGGACTGGGGGGACGGGGGGAGATGTGCACACATGCACAATTAAGCATAGCACATCTGCAGACAAACCATGCCCCAGACCCACAACTCCCACCAAGAGACCAATGCACACAGGTATGCAACATCTCAGCACTGCATAAGCACAGAACCCAGTGGCACACCGCATGTAAGGGAGAAGGGCAGCTAAATCAGAGCTACAGGGGCAACTCCCCCAAAATGCGGCACACACACATAACATGCAGAGCACATCAACATTGACAACGAGGTGGTACAAACCGCAACACGTCCACAACAGAACAGAGGACACAACAGGTGCCGCATGTGCGTAGTAACTGGCCAATCACATATGGCACTGCAGGGAAATGTGAGTTGACAATGTACAAGTCCAAACTCACATCCGTGATGTAGTCGGAATGTCCACTGTCCCACATCAAATAGGCAGCTCCCCCTAAACAGTCACAATGTACACTGTCATGCAGTCTGAATGCAGACATGTACAATGCGTCAACATACATGTGTACACGATGTTAAACTGCATCTCCCCTTCACATTGCAGGGGGAAATCCAACACCTCCTGCAGAGCAGTCCGAACCTCTCTTCTCTGATGACGAAGAGGACCACCACACCTTCGACTCCGACGCCCTTGAACAGCTTGTGGAGAGCCTCCGCAGCCCACTTCCAGGATCAGGGCAGCCCAGCTGCCACGAGGAGCCCCCCCCTGCACAGTACACACATCAGGCAGCACCCACTACCACAGCTGCCTCCCAGGACCCCCACGACGAACACATGGCCTTCCAACGCCGTGTGTTGGGGTGCCAGGAGAAGTTGGCTGAACAGGTGCAGGTGGGGTTCGACCGCATGGCAGCCAAACTAGACGCCATACGTGGGTGTCTAAGTCCCATCAGGGACCACTCACAGTCCCTAACGGACACCCACAGTCCTCTCCATGCTCTCCAATGGACCATGGCTGACATCGCCAGAGTCCTGACTCTGCGACAAGAATGACTGTCTAGCTAGAGTGCCTCCAGCGATCTCGCCCGGGAGTTGGGACACATGCGGAGGATCATGGAGAACATGGAGCGGACGCAGGCGGAAAGAGCGGCTGCCACGTCTGCACAACAGCGAGAGGTAGCTGAGTCCCTCAATGCCCTAAAGACCCTCCTCATGGCAT
Source organism: Calotriton arnoldi (assembly GCA_963921515.1). Taxonomy (NCBI): domain Eukaryota; kingdom Metazoa; phylum Chordata; class Amphibia; order Caudata; family Salamandridae; genus Calotriton; species Calotriton arnoldi. The sequence continues at coordinate 15,194 of CAWUFW010016776.1, read as the reverse complement.
TGCTGTCACAAGGCCTGGCGCTGATGCATGCTGCTGCTACCACCCCATCCACATCTCCGGCCCCTGATGTGTCTGTGCCACACATTACTGGAGACAGTACACCACCACCCACATGTGAGGCACATGCAACAGCAGAGGACGAAGATGCGGATGAATCAGCCCTCGTGGTCAGGAGGACGCAGTAGCATTCATCTCCACCATGTGGCCTGTTTCTGCTTGGTTCTGCCCTCTGCATCATCACCTTCCACTGTCCCCCGATGCACTCTGCGACACTCACCTTGGACCTCGACATGGACTGCCATATTCTGTTTGGTCACCAATGACACAGCTATCAGACTGCGGACTGAACTCCTCCTCTCCTGATGTACCTGTCATTCCCTGAAGGACTCTGGCTGGCCCTCCACGGGCCGACAATGTGAAGTGGGGTTGGCATGGCCCTGTACTGCTCCAGCTGCAACACTCCCTTGAATGTGTAATAAACATTCATATCCACACAGATGTGTCATGTCTATGATCTTTCAAGTGTGGAAGTATGGATGAATGTAGGGTCAGTGATTCCCTCTTACGTCCATGTTGCCCATGTTGTGGGACTATTGTCACAGGGTGACAGATTGCCGATTCCGGTCCGGGTGGCGCCGACACTACAATGGAGACACATCCATTAGTCACTTCCTTGTCCAGCCCAGGACAGAACCACGCCCAGAGCCCCAGGGTCATTGTTCACACCCTTACGCTGGACTGGCATACGCCAGGACAGCCCACTCCGATTACGCACACAGGGGGGGACGACAACGCTACATGTCCCAGGTCTTCACTGTGGGGATCTGCAGCTCACAGGTCTAGTTGTCAGCATGCCACAGCCACTCCCTCACGGCTGGTGTACACCCACACCACACCCATCCAGCACTGGCGTCCCAGGACATGTGACCCTGGCAATAAAAAGGGCCTGGCGCACGTGCTGGACGCCATTTCCACTCTCTCTGACTGGGTATCTCCGTGTAGTTCTCATGTGTGCATGAGGGCCTAGGGCCCTGCCACCTCACATTGACCAATGCCGGGGGTGACATGATGGCGTCCGCACAACGGGACTCAATCATTAAGGGTCCATGGCTAGCGGTGCACAGACTTAGTGGCACCGGATACACTGCGGCATGCACAGGCTCCCCGCCACGGGACGGTGTCTTGAGGTGCAGTGAGATAGGGGCACCTAAAGTGCTGAGCGGATGTGCAGCCTGCGATGATGCGCCTTCCTGGCGGTCCGGACTGGCAAGGATTAGTGTGAGGCCTGCTGGACCGCAGTGTAGGCCTGGGCCAGCGGGCAGTGCGGCCCTCCCACCACGTGGCGTTGCGTCGCGCTTCACAGAGTTAGTGGCACCTCAAGCGCTGAGCGGGTGTGCAGCCTGCGATGATGCCGTGTGCAATGATGTGGTCTCTGCCATTGCGAAATCAAGACCCAGAGTCTGGTGTGTGACCTGGTGGCCCGCGGTGCGGGGCTGCATGATGTGGAGGGTGCCATGGTCGTGTGCACCGGGCTTGGAGATCCCTCCGGAACGTGGTGGGCCCTCTTGGAGACACGCCGGTGGCGGAAGGTGAGCAGTGAGGCCTGGTTGCGCAGGGGCGGGCAATCACCGCTGGGCGGCGGGAGGGGCTGGGGTGCAGCAGCCTGTGTGCGCAGGGGCGGGCAAGCGATGATGGCGTGTGCAACTGTATGGACTCTGCCATTCATGTCTCTGAAAACTGTTTCAGATGAGGGACCTGGGGGACTGCTGTGAATACCAGCACGTGGTTGGAGACACACCGGTGGCAGCAGGTGAGCAGTGAGGCCTAGGTCCGCAGTGTCGGCACTCTCTCCCTCTCTCCCTCTCTCTTTATCTCTCCCTCTCTTTCTCTCTCCCTCTCTCTTTCTCTTTCTCTCTCCCTCTCTATCTCTCTCCCTCTCTCCCTCTCTCTTTCTCTCTCCCTCTCCCTCTCTCTTTCTCTTTCTCTCTCCCTCTCTCTCTCTTTCTCTCTCCCTCTCTCCCTCTCTCTTTCTCTTTCTCTCTCCCTCTCTTTCTCTCTTTCTCTCTCCCTCTCTTTCTCTCTCCCTCTCTTTTCCTCTCTTTCGCTCTCTCTCTCTGTACTTTGATGGGCGCATGGCACACCTTCTGATCCAGATTTCTGTTTTGCAGGCTGTGACTTACAGAATGTCCTGAGACGACCCGCCATGTCTCTTCAGAATTGTTTTTTTTGGTTTGTTCTGTAATAAACGTATTGTTTGGATATTTTGATATGGGTGTATGATTTCCCTTTTACTGGCCACACATGTATGTTGTGTGTTGTGATTGTGCGACTTCAGGCGATTTGTTTGGTTCATGATTTCGTGGAGTTGATGTGCAATATCTTTGTCCATAGGGGGGGGGTGTGGGGGGTGCCCGGTGGGGGTGGGAGTGGTGGCGGTGGGTGTTGTTGACCTATTGGGGCTCAGGCCTGCATGATGGGTTGCTCCAGGGCATCTTTTGTTCTTCATGTGTGGCTATGAGCTGTGCTCCCTTGTCTGGTGCCGGTTGTCGTCCGACTTTACACCAGGTAGGAGCAGGTGTTAGTTTCCTGCTGCTAACGCGCCTTATCGCCTGTTTTGTGATCTTATCGCCGATCTGGCTGGTCGTTGAGAATGTTGTGGAGTGATGTTGTCGCGGCTTTTAGTACGGGAACGCCTACTCTGCATATCATTAGCGTTAGTTGCCAGGCTCATCTGTGGCGATGTTTTTTGCGACTGCTATCGCAGGTAAACTGGTGTTATGGGCTGTTAGCACCAGCTTGGGAATGGGGTGATAAATTTATCGCGGATTTGGCTGCGATAAAGTGCCGTTAACTCGGCGATAGCTCCTTGAGAATATGCCCATAGGTGTTATATAATGATTACCACAGGCCTGGTAGTTAACCAACGAACATTATTGTTAGGTGGTGATGTTTTCTAAGCTGTGTCTAAAATGTAATCTTTAAAAATGTTCAAAGTGTTTACAAATCATTTTTCAACCATGTACCATGGTTGCAAATTTGATGTACTTCCTGAGTTGGCCAATTTAGGAACTTTTTTGCATTGCGAACAGCATTTTGTGTTTCCGGCTGTGTGCAATAACTTTTGTGAATTCATTGTTACACCTGTTTCAAGCACTTCTAGAGCCTTAGCATTATTGCACATTTACATGAATTTTAAATGCACTGCCATCTTGTTATCTCGTGTTGTGCATTGCACATTTAACCTAATTATTCAAGTAATCATAGCTGCGTTCTGAAGCTGCCGCTATGAAGTGAGAACTGCAGATTTAAAGGTCAGCTTTTTAGCGTATCTTATTGTATATTTCATCAAGTGCTTTTTAAATTTATCCGAGGAAAAGAACCAAGCTCCTGCTTGTTAGTGTCTATCCATAGCTTCGGTTTGAGCATGTGTCCTATACTCTGGTTGGTAAACAGTCTAAATATCGAATTTTAAATATCAAGTTGCCAAAATATCGAATTTTAAATATCGAGTTGCCAAAATATCGACTTACAAAAATATAGTGGTGCAGAATATCGAAATGCAGGTAAGAAATATCGTTTTTTATAATATCGAAGTTAGTAACATCGACAGTCATAATATAATTGTAAACAATATCGATTTTTTTTTAGTGTTTTAAGTGTTAGTATATGTGTTAAAAGTATATATTATGTTTGTAATGTATGTTGGAATTTTTTAAAAGTAATGATTCTTATGTTAAATAATTTTTGCGTATTTTAGTTCCGTAGCGGGTTGTGGGTTTATAGGGGAATAGGGTGGGAAGTAATTTAATTATAATATATTATTTAAGAATTTTTTTGAATTAATTACTTATATGTTAATTAATTTTTGTGTAATTTTATTCCGTAGCGGGTTGTGGGTTTATAGGGGAATAGGGTGGGAAGTAATTTAATTTAAATTAATTAATTAATAAATTGAATTAATTAATAATTTTGTATTTAATAATTTATATTGTTAATTGTGCTAATTAATTAATTATTAATTAAATATAAATAGATTAATAATAATTAATTAATTATTGATAATTATGTTTAATGTGTATTTTTTTAATTCATTAGTTATTATTTGATATTAATTATAAATAATTAATTTGTTAATATGTTAATTGTGTATTTTTTTAGTAGTGGGTTGTGGGTTTATAGGGGAATAGGGTGGGAAGTAATTTAAATGAAATTAAGTAATTATTAAATTTTATTTATTGGTATTGATAATTAATTTATTGTTAATTATTAATTGGAAATTTGGATCTTTCCAAACCATCTATAATCTTTGATCCGGTAGTAGGGAATGACCATTTTAATAACTGGATCGAAGGGACTTTAGATCAGGTTCTTCCTAAAAAGAACATCCAGATAAACATAGGACCCAATAAAGCAGCCTGGTACCCGCCTAAACTTCGCGAGTTAAAGCAAGTGTGTAAGAGGGCAGAGAGAAGCTGGAGGAAAGATTTTTCCCTTTCCAAGAAAAAGCAATATAGGGACACCATTAGTATATACAAAAGTGAAATTAAAAGGCGCAAGCATACTATTTTAAGCGAAAAAATTTCTGCTGCCGTTAACTCCCCTCGGGAGACGTTTCGCATTGTAAATAAACTCCTCAATGCACCCACTCCCTTGGTCTCTTATGAAGCAACAGATGACCGATGCAATGACTTTGCAGATTTTTTTCACAATAAAATTTTAACCATTAGCTGCTTATTTCCCAACCCCCTGCCTGTTCCTCCCTTAGAGGAAATAAAGGTATGGAGTAAAGAACACTCTCTTGAAGTGTTTCCTCCACTGGACATCGAAACTTTCAAAATCATGTTCGCATCGGTTAAGAGTGGATCACCTAGTGATCCGGCTCCTTTTAACATCTTGAAATCTGTATCTGTCTTAGTAGGCCCCACTATTATGGAACTGATCAACGCCTCACTTTCCTCTGGGGTGGTCCCTCTCCTTTGGAAAAAAGCCTTGGTAAAGGCTTTATTGAAAAAACCGAACTTAGATCCCGACTGTCTTGGTAACTATCGTCCCATCTCGCTCCTTCCTGGGGTGAGCAAAATCGCAGAAAAGTACGTAAATCGATCACTCTCCAGATACCAAGAAAGGGAGAACCTTCTCCATGCGTCCCAAACTGGGTTTCACCCAGGACATGGGACAGAAACCGCCTTACTAGCAGTCGTCGAGGATTCCAGAAGGATCCTCGATGCAGGAGGCTCCCTGGCCGTGCTTCTTTTAGATCTTAGCGCGGCCTTCGATACGGTTAATCACCGTATTTTAATCCAACGGCTTCAGGATTTGGGTATTACTGGAATTGCTCTGGATTGGCTGCGATCTTTTCTGGAGAACAGATATTTCCAAGTAGTCGAGGTGAGGCTACATCCACTCCTCGACCTCTTCATTGTGGGGTTCCTCAGGGGTCGTCCTTGAGCCCCACTCTTTTTAATGTTTACATGGCTCCTCTTGCTGACATTGTTCTTCCATTTGGGGTGCAAATTGTCACTTATGCCGACGACACTCAATTGGTCGTCGCTTTGAATTCCACACCAATAAAGCATCTACTTGTCTTGGCCCTTGTCTCGAGGAAGTGATGAGATGGATGAAACATTCCCATCTTAAACTTAATGGGGACAAGACTGAGCTTATGCTCCTTGGCAAACCTTCTCTCTCTGAAATAGCTTCTACTTGGCCTACTTGTATGGGCCCCATGCCGGCCCCTAAATCAGAGATAAAGAGCCTTGGTGTTTGGCTTGACTCTGAGCTCGGTTTTAAAACCCAAGCCAGAAAGGTTGTTGCCTCCTGTTTTGGCATTTTAAGAATGCTGCGCAAAGTGCTTCCTCTGCTACCCCACCAGGTTAGAAAGCTTGTAGTCCAATCGCTTATTTTATCTCGTTTGGACTACGGAAATGCACTGTACCTTGCTGCCCCTAGCCTGGTGTTGGCCAAACTTCAAACTGTGCAGAACTGTGCCGCTAGGATTCTTATGGGAATTCATAGTCGCCAAACAGCAAGGCCTGCCCTAAAGGCTCTCCATTGGCTTCCAGTTTTGGAAAGAGTCCATTTTAAAGCTTTGTGTATCACTCACAGGCTGATAGGAGGGAATGGACCTCCTATTATCTCATCTTTGATCCAGCCCTATTTAGCTACTAGGGACCTTCGCTCAAATAATCTTCATTTGGCGTCTGTGCCTAGAATTAAGAGGGCCCGAAGCGGCGGACGTCTTTTTTCTTACAACGCCGCTAAGCTATGGAACTCACTTCCTCTGCAGCTCCGAAAGGAACCCAACTACATGTCATTCCGTAAGATGCTTAAAACTTGGCTTTTCCCCAATTGATCGTGTCACAGCTGATTCGACTTGCCCACAGCGCTGGGATGCCCGCGGGTAACTATGCGCTTTATAAATACCATTTTCATTTCATTTCATTTCATTAATTAATAATTATATTAATTATTATTGGAGTGTGTTGGGGGTTTATAGGGGAATAGGGTGGGAAGTAATTTAATTGTAATGAAGTAATTATTAGTTTTTATTTATTGGTATTGATAATTAATTTATTGTTAATTAATTATTAATTGGTAAATAATTTTTATTAATTGATTAATTGATAATTATATTAATTGTATTAATTATTATTGGAGCGCGTTGTGGGTTTATAGAAGAATAGGGTGGGAAGTAATTTAATTGTAATGAAGTAATTATTATTTTTTATTTTTGGGTATTGATAATTAATTTATTGTTAATTAATTATTATCTGGTAATTTTTTATATTATTTATTATTTATTGGTATTGATAATTAATTTATTTCTAATTAATTATTAATTGGTAATTAATTTATATTAATTGATTAATTGATAATTATATTAATTATGAGAAATTTTATGTGGAGTGGGTTGTGTGTTTATTGGGGAATAGGGTGGGAAGTAATTTAATGTTATTAAAGTAATTATTAATTTTTATTTATTGATATTTTCAATTAATTTATTGTTAATTTATTAATAATTCATTATTTAATTACAAAAATTATTTAATTTATAAGTATGTTATTTTTAACCCCTGCGCTATCCAACACTTTCCCTACTGTTGCATTCTTTGGAGTGGGAATAGTAATTTTTACCCCTACGCTATCCAACACTTTCCCTACTGTTGCACTCTCTGGAGTTGGAATAGTAATTTTTACTCCTATGCTATCCAAAACTTTCCCTACTGTTCCACTCGCTGGAGTGGGAATAGTAATTTTTACCCTCCCGCTATCCAACACTTTCTCTACTGTTACACTTGGTGGAGTGGGAATAGTATATTATTCCCACCCGCTATCCAACACTTTTCCTACTGTTGCACTCACTGAAGTGGGAATAGTAATTTTAACCCAACTGCTATCCAACATTTTCCCTACTGTTCCACTCGCTGGAGTGGGAATAGTAATTTTTATCCACCCGCTATCCAACACTTTCCCTTCTGTACCACTCGCTGGAGTGGGAATAGTAATTTTATCCCCTACGCTATGCAACGTTTTCAGTATTGTTATATTTTATGTAGTGTCAAATATTATTTTGCTTTTTAAATATTTATTTTAATGTTTTAACTTATTATATATAATTTATTTTTATATTTATATTATAGGTTTATTTATATATATATATATATATATATGTAATTATATTTTAAATTATGTTTTTAACATTTTATAATTAAAAATATTAATTATTTTTTAATATTATTAAGTTAATACATATAAAACAATTAAAATTGCATGTTTTTTTACATTACATTTATTATTTATTAATTTTAACCTTTTTAAATCATTTTTAAGTATGTTTTACTTAATTATATTTATTATTTCATTAATTTTATATTACTTTTAAGACATTTAAAAAAGTCGATATTTTAGCAAACTAAGGGGGTCATTACAATAGCGGGCGGATCGCCACCGCCCGTATGGCGGTGGCGATCCGCCCGCCATTTTCCACCGCCCGTCTACCATTTACCCCCCGCCAAATCACGATGGCGGTGGGGACGCCGGCGGACGGAAAGACCGTCCGCCGGTCTGTGAGACACCGCCATCCATATTAGGATGTAGGCGGTGAGGAGCCTTTTCATGGCGGCATTTCCGCCATGAAAAGGCATGCGGTATTCAAATTTGGGGGCCCGTTGCGGGCCCCCAGGATGTTGGGGGGGTGGGGGGTGCACATGGGGGGTACCTATGGTACCCCCCTGCATTTGCATGCACAAGGTGGCAGGCACCGCGCGGTGCATGTCACGTTGTGCATGCAATAGCACAACATGCATTTTGTACATTGCGGCGGGTGCTGCTGACAGCACCGCCCGCCACAATGTACAAAATGCGGAATGCGCCCGCCAGTGTGGCGGGCGCATCCTAATGTGCCTGGCGGGACCGCCGCGACTTCGGCGGGCGGTCCCTGGCTCCGTTGCGGTGGCGGGCGGACAAAGTCCGCCCGCCATTGTAATGGACCCCTATATTATTAACAACGATATTTAGGATTAGATATTTTTGTACTTACCTGTTTGTAGATAGGAAGTCGATATTTTGTCACTCGATATTTTTACCTCGATATTGTGGCAGGTCGATATTCTTATCCTCGATATTCTGTCAGTGATCCACTCTGGTTATTGCATTGAGAATAACAGTATAGAGGTAGTGCGAACATGAATAGCACGCAGTGGCGGCTCCCTGCGGGGTGGCGGGAGGGGCAGGGTGGGGGGTAGTAAACTCCGGCATACGGCGTAATGGAGTTAAGAAAATAAATAAATAAATAAAACAATTTACATTGCACGCGCAGCAACACCAACTCGGCGATGCAGCGCGCGCAATGTAAATTGTTTTATTTATTTATTTATTTACTTAACTCCGTTACGCCGTATGCCGGAGTTTACTACCCAGCACCCTGCCCCTCCCCGACTCACCGCCCTGCAGCACTCCCTCGGCGAGCCGCCACTGATAGCACGTAGCATTGTGTGCTACAAACGATCAGACAGCGGAGCACTGGTTTGCTGAAAATACAAAAACCACTTAGAATATTTTTGATGCTTTTTGGCTAATTGTGCATTAAATACGTGTTACGACTTCTAGGAGCATCCCAAGTGTTGCTGGGCCAGTGTCTATACAATGAGTATTAAGAAAAGATTCACCAACATTAAAGAAAACCCTACCCAGTTCCGTGAAGAATTTCAAAGTGTGTTTGAAGTGTACAGGCCCGCCTGGGAAGATGTGATTGATTTGTCGCATCTGGTGGTGCCAAGCAAAATAATAGATTGATTGGTTGAAAAGTTGGGTTGGCTGAAACAGGATCCTGGGAATGATGGATCACTGAACACAGCAAAAATTGCGTTGTTGAAAGCAGTTGTGGATATGTGCCCAGTGAAAACTGGTCTACGATGTCAAATGTTAAGCAAGATAAAGGGGAGTTGGTTGCATATGATCTAGACAGGCTCAAGGATAAATTTGAAAGATATTCAGGCATTGCCGGTCCGACAGAGATAGCTCAGGAAGCTGTTAGTGCTGCTTTTGTGCAAGGATTGTTACTGAAAATGTGAAATCAGTTGATGACTATTTGTATTGGATGGCGATCTAAAAGGCTGGCTGAATAAGTGACAGTCACAAACTATTGTGTGCAGGGCTTTAAGTGGGAGGAAAAACTGGGGGGCCTCTCAAAGGGGCGTGGCCAATGTAATTAAGGGCGTGGCTTAAAAACACGTAAGCTAAAAATCTGTGCTTAGCAAGGTGTGCCGCCCGACTTGAATTTTGCTGTTTCTGTCATTGCATCCAGATATATGATACAACAAGTGACATCATACCTACAACAAGCCAGGACTATGGACTTTGTCAATGGTTGTTAGTTGCATAAGATAGATAAGCAGCAACTATGGCTTGTATATAATATTGAAAAAGCTTCCACTTAAAGCCCTGGTGACACCACGACAATGTTGCTGCTCCTGAGTTTCAAAAAGAGAAGGGAAATCCAGAGAGAAAATGACTCTCTTTAAAGGATTTCCCTTCCCCTACAACGCTCACCTGTGCCTGCTGTCACTGCAGTCCGGAAAAAAAAGGACCGCCTAGGCCAGGGCACAAAACAGAGGCCGATAGAGACCCGTTTCGAGGCCCCCTTTAAAAAAACTGCTGGTGCTCAGCACCGGTGAGACCCGGCCCACTTAAAGCCCTGATTGTGTGGCATCACAAGAATGAAAGAATCAATCTTCCAAATCTAAACTGATGTCATTGAAATTACAGAATACTCTGAGTGAAGGAAAGGGAATGGGGAGCTCATTCAACGGGTGAATGGGGGGGAAGGCGGAGGTCATGTGGGGAAAGAAAACATGAGGGGGAAGGAGAGAAGCATAAGGTTCAGGAGGGTCATACTTTGGGGGCAGTTGCAACATTGAAAATGAGATTGTTCTAAAGCTGTTTCAAGTGCGCCCCACCAATCCGACCTACCCAAATTTAAACAAATTACACAGAATGCATGTCTTGAATGCTAGGACATCTCAAGAGTTACCAGCTGTATCCTGCATACCCTGATTCCAGTAGATCAGAAAGGTCCCTATCTTGATAGTACAATACATGTTAAACTCATTACTCTGCAGTTTGACATCCACACAATCGGCTCAGCCTTGAAAGTCTCTGGATTCCCTTCATTACCTCACTTAGGCTTGTCCGTAGACGCAGTCCATATTTCCAATCAATGCATCTCACACCACATTTCCATTTCTGTTTCTATAACTTTTGGCCCTTCCACAGACAGCTCTTGTTGAGCCCTACTGCCCCAACTAACCTATTAGGTTATGATATTTTATGCAAACTGAATTAGTCTGTTTTTTGCACACCGGATGGGGTCTACCTCAATGTACCGCAGAGCAGGGAAAACGAGGTCCACGCCCGTTTGTGGGAAACAGACTTTCAGCTTGTTACTGATAGTTCTGAACTGTCGAAAGAATTGTCTGAATTACTCACACAAGTGACAAGTGCCTTCCACGTGATAGTCCACGGGGGCGAATGTCATCAGGTGTATTTTTCCCATTGATCCAGTAAACATAAATATCAACCTGATCAGGCTGGACTGGGAACAGCAACCAGCCCTGACAAATGTGTGCTCGACCGGCCCTGGGAGCGGGGGTGATGGGGGGTGGTGGGGGGAGAGGTGCTACAAGAATCACCACTTCCGCTTTTGTTACAGACAGGGGCCCGATATTGTAGTACTGCTGCAAAACCTGCCCCCAGTGACAAAACCGGCCCCCATGGGCACAAAACTGGCCACCACCCCTCCGGCCCACAGTGGGGAATTGCCCGGTGCCCGCTACAGCCAGTCCAGCCCTGAATCCGATGTATCCAACAGTTTTCCAAAACCTGAAGTCGAAGCAGGAATCCGACCAGTCACAGTAGAAACACCATAACTAACAAAGTGTTTTTGATACCAAATGTTAGTAGATGTAGTAGTCCTATATTTCTAATTAAAAACACAGGAAATGCCAATATGTACAGATTCATCCAAGACTTGAGGGGAATAAATAATGTGGTTATCCCTAGCTTCTCTGTGGTTCCTAACCCCGCTACCATTCTTTCTCTAGCCCCACAGATGCCCAATGATTTATGGTGATTATTTGTGTTCTATCTTTATCTCTATACCCATTAATGAAGAGAGCCAGTTTTTCTTTGCGTTCTCATTCAATGAATCTCAGCTTGCTTGGCAGAGACTTTCTCGAGGATTTACAGTGTCTGCTTCAATCTTTTCCCAAACTTTAAAGATAGCATGGGGCACCTTAGTCTTTAAAGGGACTCTTATTTAGTACAGTGTGTTGATGATCTTTTGCTTTGATATATTAATTTTGACCACTGTAAGCAAGACTGCCTCTACCTCCTCACTGAACTGGCGTGGGAAAGAGCATAAGCTTCGAAGGAGAAACTGCAGTGGCGCAGTGCAAGGCAGCCCACAATTTACACGTCACCAGAAACTATCACGAGAATGATATCTGACACACATAATGACTGTGCACTTTGCACATTATTCTCACGTGGCACAATGATTTATGCAAACTTGTCCTCTGACAATACTATTGCAGAGTGTCTTTACTGTAGAATTTGATGGTTTACTCACATAGGGTGTTTCATAATGTTAAAAGAAATGTTTCTGATGTTTAACTTAAGAGCCATCACAACTTAATAGACATGCATTTAATATAAATGACCAAGAAATAATCATTTGATGTATGATTAATAAAGTGACTAAAATGTATAAGAATTTAATAGCTATCTTTGTGTTATTATGCTTCATTGCAACTAAAAGAACTTAAGATTTATAAATGTGTGCTACATTGTGAGGACAAATGTTAGTAACTCGTAACTTACTCTGAACCATCCTCTCCACGTTGTTGTGCTTCATTGCTGATACTCGATTCATGATTCCTAAATGTGTGTTATATTGAATGTGTAACCTTTAGTGACTTAATTGCTAGTTCCCAACCATCCTTGTATGTGCAGAATGTTATTGCAAGTTAAACGATAAAAATTATGCAATGCATGTATCAATGTTACATGTATGTGTTTTCAATGCAGTTCTTAGTCATACTTATTATTGAGTAATTTGATTATTCACTGTATGCTAATGCCATATGAACTAAAAGTACTAAAGGAATTATATTCGTATATGCGGAAATGTGCACATGCATATTAAATGTGCATCATTGATTTAATACCTTAAGTTGACATTTACTCTAAAGGCCTGAATTTCACCATGCTGCATTTCATAAAATCACTGTATTTCACTTTTGCTAACTCAACATTCTTGCAGGTATTCTCATGTATTGCTAGTTAAGAATAGATACACTTCTTGTACCAGCGATAGATACATAGCCTGAGAAGAAGACCTTGACGACAAGCATACGATAACTGGAGTGCTAATGAAAGGGCTATTCATCCCTAACCTGGGTGTGAGAGAGATCTGTCATTCCCATGTCCATTGTGGGATACTTCACAAATGTTGCAGTCGGCAACATGAGAATGAGTAATGAACAATGGACATTTGATGACGAGGTGACCAAGTGGGTGTCACCTATGGATTTTATGGATTATAACCTACTGACAGCCCGATTTGACTTCAGATGCTTTCCCATAATTGCCCCAGAACCTTTTGCCTTAAGTGTGGCTTTGGCTAACACTTATTTCCGACCTATTGAAGACTCTTGACCGAGCTTCTGAGATGCTGATACTTGCTTTACTTAGTTCACTTTGCCTTGTCCCTGGTTCTGAAATGGAACTCTTTGATTTCTGAGAATTTCTGAACAAACCAAACCATTCTTTCCCCTTGGACTGCGCTTGGAAGATTTAGATTGCTAATGTATAGAAGGTATAACTCAAGATTGTTTTCTGAGCATCAAATACTGATGTTGATCTGCATAGCAACTAGGGAATTACTTGTTTGTTTAATTCTGGTTTGCCTCAATTTCTTTAGGAGGCTTGGATTGCCCGTAGTTATACTGTATCTGTATAGCATGGTCATGAGAGTGATCTATTTGAATTTGATTACTAATTTGTAATCAACACCCTTGAACTTGGCTACCGATTCCTGGTCCTCACTGTGTAGCCAAATGGGTTGCACTGTTGATTGAATGAAGTGTGTCACCCTAACGTCCCTCACCCCTCAGTGAGATAGAAAGGTCTATCAGAGGACCAAGTGTAAGTAATAGATATGATGAAAGATAAGTAAAGTGTAAACTTGCACGGTTGTATCATAAAGAAGCCCATGTTGAACGGGATGGGATGAGACGGTTCATACCAATGCAACCTGATGGTAGCACCCTTCTTTCCTTCTACTGACCGCAGCTTTTGCCATTCCTGTGTCATTTGCTGATCACATAATATTGGTAAGGGAATCAAGACCATCCCTGTTGCTCACCCATCAGCTTAGGGCCCCTTAATTTTTGTCCATTTCCAAATGGGCTTTACTCAAATGCCCAAATGTGCCTTCTTTTCTTGTGTGCATGTGATTGGTTGTATGATCTTGGGGGGGTGGGGGGGAATGTATATCCATGTTCAAGAGCAGATGCCATAACTGTAGCTAAGAGCATACTTAGGGTCTTCATTCCATGTTCCGGAATCCTAAATCACCTCCTGGGTGACTGTAGAACACACTTCATTTCAGCAGTAGTAGAGGAGGTTAGCAATCTTTAGGGATCTACCAAGACTTTCATTGTGCTAACCACCCAAATTCAGCAGGAAAGGTAGAAAGAAACAACAGCATGCTTAAGAACAAGATAGCTAAGATCTGTTCCCAGACTTAACTGAAATGACCTTGCCTTTAGCACTGAGGTCTGTCAGGGCCCAACAGAATTATTTTGGGATGCCCTATGATGTTGCCTTTTGTTTGCAGTTTTATATAGTGTTCACTCGACCCAAGGGCTTTAGACCACTTCACACAAGCACCAGATTACATTACACAGGTCAGATTTCTTTTTCTTTTAGGGGCACAAAGATTGAGTGATTTGCCCAAAGTCACAGGATATTGAGGTGAAGGCAGGATTCAGAACTGGTTCCCCAGCTCCAAAGTCAGCAGGTCTGGCCGTTAGGCCACATTGCCTTCAAACTCACTGCTCCAGGCTGCTAAGTTATACCTGCAAATAAACAGTGATGCTGTTCTCAAGTCCTGCAGAAACTCATCTGCTTTCTCTACATTTGTCATTCTCAGATTCAAGCTTCCTTACCTGACTGCCCCTCAGAGGTTTGCCACACACTTCAGCTGGGTGATTGGGCATTCGTAAAGGTGCACTAGTGGAAGTCCAGTCTGTAGCTCCACTGGACAGGCCTGTACCTTGTGCTGCTCATCATCAACACAAACTGTGAAGTGTCGTTGACTGTCGACGGGGATCCTTTTCTCCCAGTGCAAGGGTGCAAGGGTGCTGCACCCACAGACGCCTAACCACCAGTGTCCAGTGCTTAATTTGAGCTAATGGTTTCTGGGGCGTGTCAGCACCAGCACTTATGACAGTCTGCCACATGGTAGAACTGTTTGTCTAATTTAGAGACGAGTACAACAACAGTTATTTATTAATTCAATGTACATTAAAATGAGTAAAACGGATTCGCGCGAGCGTGCGAAAACAAGATGGCCGCCGTCCAGTAAGCTCCGTGTTGAAGGGGCCCGTTTTTATCGGCAATTCCTGAATTCC